>JAYMTA010000581.1:0-26534 GCA_036897625.1 Pelargonium cotyledonis
AAAAATAAATCAAGAAATTAAAACCTATAACTTCTAATTTGATAGAAATTAACTGGACTATACTGATTTAGAAGTGTATTTACTCCGTCCGTCCCAAAATGAGTGTCATGCTCTTAATTTTTGTAAAAATTAAGAATTACCAGATAATTTAACGTGTTTTCAACATTGCACTTACTTTTTTGTCTACACATCATGTGGAGATCTGTCAATGTGTAGTTCTGTATTGCATAAGTGATAAGAGTAATATAAAAAAAAATATAATTATATAATAAACTAAAAATAAAAACATGAACTCATGTTCGGCCAAAAAATTTAGATAAACCGAACAACTATTTTGAGACAGATAGAGTATGTTTTAGAAGTGTATTTACAAAGATTTACCAACAAAAACATTTCCAAAAATAAAAAGTCCACAAAACATTCCCTTTCCTTTTAAGTTCCACACACACAAACCAAACCAAACCCCACGCGGGGCTCATGAGAGAGAAAGACTGAATGGGAAAGAAAGTTAAGGTTCCAATTCCATAGAGAATATGGATGGTATTTTCTAGTTCGTTTTCACTATTTAACCCCATTCAATCAAAAAAGTTATTTTTTTCGATTTTTCCCACTTCTTCAGGTTCTAGTATCATCCACAAAAAGTGCCCAACACGCGCTCCATTTATTCCTGATAGAATGTGTGGCACGAGACACCTGATGCTGACATGTATGGCCAAAACCGATTCCCACTTTCACCAAATCAATCTCCACCGTCCGATCAAAACCCACGAGCCCATTTCTTGGACCCACCAAACTCTATCTCCTCTCTCCCTCTCTTTCTTCATCGTTTTCACTGTATCAGCGTCACCATTTTTGACCATTGGTTGGTCTTCAAAGTTTTTTAGCTGAAGAATCGGATCATTCTAAAAACCCATCAAATCAATGATGGATTTGAAGTCATTGAAGAAGCTGTAGCTGTGGAATTTTTTTGGAGCTGTGTGCGTTGTGCACTATAAAAAGTTACTCTTTTTTTTACGTATTGTGCTACAAATTTTTCTTTTTTTTTTTGGGTTTTTATTGCAGTACATGAAGTTGATGCAGTACATGAAGTTGATGTAGTACAGATTTTAAGCTTCGGTTGGTGGGTTTTGGTTACTGAGTTGATGCGTATAAAAAGTTGGGATTTTTATTTGGCTTTGAGTTTGTGCCATTTTGGGGGTAGTTTCAATTTTCAAGGTGGGTTCTGTGTATTTATTACTCTGAAGGTCGCATTGGGAGACCCAATTGAATTTATTTTGTGGGTTCTGAGATTTTTCTGCGTCAGATAAAGACGCAAAACTGGGTTTTTTTCAAGTCAACGCAGTGGTTTTCGGTTGGAGAAAAGGCAGAGGAATCAAAGTCCAACTGGGTTTGTTTCATTGTCTTAAAGAATCAAAGTTTTTGGATTTTTATTTGTAAAGGTGAGAACTTGATGTTCATTTTCTGTGTTTTTTTTATATAAAAAAATTTGTTGGGTTCTGTATTGATTTGGTTTATGGGTTTTGATTGTTTTGGTGTTGTTTGTGTCATGTTTTGATGTTCAGAGTTGAAGATAGAGCAGAAGAAGCAAATTCCAGCTGTTTTTTTTTTTTTTTTTTTTTGCTTAATTGTCTTGAAAGAATCAAACATTTGGGGTCTTTATAAGGTGAGAACTTGACAGTCATTTTCTGGGTTTTTCATTTTGCTTCTGGAGTTTGAGAACTTGACATTCATTTTCTGGGTTTTTCATTTTTGTTCTGTTTATTGTCCTGATTTGGCTTCAGGGTTTTGATTGTTTTGGTTCTGTCTTTTGTCAATGTTCAGAGAAGAATGTATTGAAATAGAAGAAGAGAGAGAGAGAGAGATTCAGAGTTGAAGTAAAGGTGAGAACTTGATGTTCATTTTCCGGGTTTTCCAATTTTGTTGTGTTCACTGTATTGATTTTGCTTCTGGGTTTTGATTGTTTTGTCAATGTTCAGAGAAGGATGTGTTGAAATGGAAGAAGAGAGAGAGAATGAGAGAGACATGGAGGAGGTTATGGCTAGGGACGAGACTGAGGGAGGAGCGAAGAGGACCATAGCTCCATGGACTAAACAGATCACAATCCGGGGACTCACTGCAAGTGTAGCCATTGGCATAATCTATAGTGTCATTGTAATGAAGCTCAACCTCTCCACAGGCCTTGTCCCCAACCTCAATGTATCTGCAGCTCTATTAGCTTTCGTGTTTGTGAGGACATGGACCAAGCTCCTCCACAAGGCCGGGATTGTCTCTGCTCCGTTTAGCAGACAAGAGAACACCATAATTCAGACTTGTGCTGTTGCTTGTTACAGCATTGCTGTTGGAGGTCAGATTCTGAGAGGGCTTATGGTTTTGTTTCTTGCTCGGGTTCGGATCCAAATTGCTAACTTTAGTGTTTGTGTTGATTTGTTGTGGAATTTGCAGGTGGTTTTGGGTCATATTTGTTGGGTTTGAACAAGAAAACTTATGAGCAAGCTGGGGTTGACACTGAGGGGAACACTCCTGGGAGCACTAAGGAGCCTGAGATTGGGTGGATGGTTGCTTTTCTTTTTGTCAGTAGCTTTGTTGGGCTTTTGGCTTTGGTTCCTCTCAGAAAGGTACTTTTTTTTTTTCGTTGATCTTTCAGTTTCTTCTAAATAGAGTAGAAAAACCCATACAATTAATTTTCGGGTTGAATAGGATAGGGGAATCCACACATTTTACGCTAAAATCCAATCATAATGAACCCATTTCGGGTTACTCTTTATCAATCTGATCTGAATTCCTAATTGCCGCCTCTAAAATAGAGTTATTGACTGTTAAGTACCGTGGTCTTCAGTGGGGTGTAAACGAGCCCCTCGAGCCCAGCTTGCTAAATATCTGGCTCAGAGTCATTATAACTGAGCTCGAGCCCAGCTCGTTATAATCCAAAGTGCCAGCTGTACTTGTCAATGCGGGTCGCGGGCCTAACGCATGTGTTCTTATTTAGCAACTTTTTTATCGACTGTAGCACGTCCCACTATGTAGCAAGACACTTTAGGACCGACAAAAAGTATCCCAATAAGAACATAAGCGTTTCTTGGCCCGGCCCGCTCACTGATTCTGATATAGTTGTGGGGTTGAATAATTGCATTGGTTCTTTGAATTCCTTTAATGGATCATGTTTTTTTTTGTTTTTCTTCTAGAAATGTGTGTTTTTTTTTTTTTTTTTTTTTTTTGTTCTTTAGATAATCTCTCAAATTCTTCTAATTAGAGTGATCAGGAAGTTAATTATGGTGTTCTGTATTCGGATTATTAATGTGGTCATGTTATGATGCTGATGTGAATCAAGTGTTTCCGGGCTTTGAATTGGTACTTTTGGTTTCAAAAGAGATGGTCACAATGTTCTCATTTCCAATAAATTTTTTTTTGTGCGTCTTGAATTGGTTATGGATTATAGACACGGTTTCTGATGTAGATTAAGTTTGTTTTCGAGTCACAAGAATCTCATGTTCAACAGTCTTGTTGAGTCTTAATATGTTCTTGTTGTTCATGCATGTATCGTGTTGTTGCTAAGCAGATAATGATCATAGATTACAAACTATCGTATCCAAGTGGAACTGCAACTGCAGTTCTCATTAACGGGTTTCACACGCCCAAAGGAGACGAGATGGCCAAGTACGCATCCATGAACTCAAATTTCTAGGCAACCCGAGTTTCTATGAAACTTAAACTGATCTTAAGTTCCGTTCTTGCAGGAAGCAAGTCCACGGGTTCGCGAAGTTCTTTTCGTTTAGTTTCTTTTGGGCCTTCTTTCAGTGGTTTTATGCTGGTGGAGAGCAGTGTGGATTCGCTCAGTTTCCTACGTTTGGCTTAAAAGCTTGGAGAAACTCGTGCGTGCATCTCTTGCCCTTACCTTTGTTTTTATACCGAAATTTCTATCAAAATGGTTCTCTATGGTCCTGACGTTGATATCCGCTAGTTTCGTTCATTAATTTTGATGATGTGACATCATCCATTGCTTAATGTACTTAACAGTAAGACCATTTTGGCCGATTTTTAATAGTTAGGGGACCATTTTGGTATCCATTTTGATAGTTTTTCTTTTTATTAGCGAATGATCTTTTCGTGCTCATTTGGTCGGATGATATTGTATCTTGCAGGTTCTACCTCAATTTCAGCATGACGTACATTGGGGCGGGAATGATATGCTCACATCTCGTGAACTTGTCGTTGCTTCTTGGCGCCGTTCTATCTTGGGGAGTGATGTGGCCGTTAATAAAAGGGCTTAAAGGCGAGTGGTTCCCCGAAACGCTATCAGAAAGTAGCATGAAGAGTCTAAATGGTTACAAGGTTCGTTAATCGAATTGTTTAAATCTTTTTGCGTCTCTTGTACTGTTCAAAAATTTAAAATTAGCCCTTAAAAATGACGAAATTGACACCATCATTACATTGTTCTCGAAACTTTACATTATATCGATACAAAAATCACCAAAAAATCATGTTGAAAAGAAGCATGAAATCAACACAAGAATAGAACACAAAATTATGATTTTCTTAGCATGAAAAGAAGCTAAAACTTCTATATTTGAACCTTCCATAGATGCAGAAACCGAAAGATTTAACACGAAATGAAACTAACAATGGAATCTTAACTTTCTCGTATAAGAATTGTTATATCATCATTTCCAAAGCCGAATATGATAATGTATTGACATGTTGTGTGCAGGTTTTTATATCTATTGCTCTGATTTTAGGAGACGGTCTCTACAATTTTCTTAAGATTCTGTTTTATACAGCAAGGAACATTCAAGCTCGAGTCAACCACAAGAATCTCAAAACGAGTAAGCTCGTTATGTATTTGCTGCTACAATTGTGTTCATTACATAGATAAAAACACAAAACTATAAAGCATGTTTCTCTTTTTGTTCCTTTAGATGGTCTTAACAAGGATGATCTCGATGATCATCACCGAAACGAATTGTTCGTAAGAGAAGGCATTCCCATTTGGGTCGCGTGTGTAGGGTACACCCTTTTCTCAATCATCTCCATCATTGTGATCCCGATCATGTTTCCCCAGCTCAAGTGGTATTACGTAGTAGTTGCCTACATCCTCGCACCCTCTTTGAGCTTTTGCAACGCCTATGGCGCTGGCCTAACGGATATAAACATGGCGTATAATTATGGTAAAGTAGCTCTCTTCGTGCTAGCTGCATTGACGGGAAATGACTCTGGCGTAGTGGCGGGGCTCGTGGGATGCGGCTTGATCAAGTCCATTGTCTCCATTTCGTCTGACCTAATGCATGACTTCAAGACGGGACATTTGACTCTCACTTCCCCGCGATCAATGCTTCTTAGCCAAGCCATCGGGACAGCTATAGGTTGTGTGGTTGCGCCTCTCGTGTTTTTTCTCTTTTACAAGGCATTTGACGTGGGAAACCCTAATGGTGAGTACAAAGCGCCTTATGCCATAATCTACCGAAACATGGCCATTCTCGGGGTCCAGGGCTTCTCCGCCCTGCCCCAGCATTGCCTGCAGTTGTGTTACGGGTTTTTCGGTTTTGCCATTGTTGCCAACTTGGTGAAGGATCTTTCCCCCGCGAACATTGCCCGTTGGGTTCCGCTTCCTATGGCAATGGCCGTTCCTTTCTTGGTTGGAGCTTACTTTGCAATTGATATGTGTGTTGGGAGTTTGGTTGTGTTTGTTTGGCACAAGGTGAATAGTCGGAAGGCAAGTTTGATGGTTCCTGCGGTTGCGTCCGGATTGATTTGTGGAGACGGGTTGTGGATACTTCCTTCTTCGATCCTTGCATTGTTGAAGGTCAATCCTCCTATATGCATGAGCTTCTTTCCGACCCTTAAAGGCACTTTTAGATGATGAAAGTTCGTGAACAAAGCCTTCATCTTAACTTATAAAAATCTTATGTAATGTACCGTCATTTTTAAGTTTACTAGAGTCTCGTGTACTGAACTGCACGATTTGTAATTGTTCAGCCGAAAGATAAGATGGTGTAGGGTTTTGTCAAGGTATCAAGTGGTAAGGGTTAGTCTTTGACATGTCTAAAGATGTAGAAAATACAAGTTGTGATAAATAAATAAATGATTAAAATAAATAAATAAATAAATTATGATACATTTGATGAAAGATACATGTATTTCTTAATAGGTATAGTGGTATAGATGATTTATTTTGAGGCATATAGCAATTTTCAAATTATTATGCAAAAACAAAAAATGACAAATTAATTTTTAATTTATAAATTAACATTTTCGCTGACTATTTAATATCCACTTGTTCAAAATAATAAATACAAAACTTTAAATTGTCCAACAAATTGAAATCAATACTTTAAAATTAGTAATGAATTTTTTTCAAACGAAAAGTCATAATTGCCCCTACTCACCTACCCTCCACCTAGCACAATCTCCTGCAAAATTCCACAAGTTGTGAGGTCAATTTTGGGAACTCATCAAACATCTTGAAATATAAAAATATTTGGGATTTGACTACGGTTGCAAGAGAACACAGAAAAAGAAGAGCCCAGCTTCACTCCAACAATCTCTCTCTGTAAGCTAAAAACCTCTGATTCTTCTTTAAATTCTCTTTATTTTTTCTGCATAAAGATTCAATCTTTTGGGTTTGAATTTTGATGGGTTTGTGTTTGTTTTGTGTGAATTTTAGTAAAAATGGTTTCAGATCCAAAAGTTTACAGATTTGAAGAGGTGGCACTTCACAACAAGACCAGAGATTGTTGGCTGATTATTTCTGGGAAGGTCAGATCTTTCTCAGATTTCATGTTTTCTTGATTCATTTATTGACCAAACCTTTTGTTTGGATGCTGAGAAAATGTTTCTTTTCTTGGAAATTTGTTGATTGATTTGATCGATTTATTGTTTGAGCCGTGTCGGGTAGGACAAATCCATATAGTGTGCAACTAAAGTTGGGAATTCGAGTCGTAACAAGATATAAATTAGTGTATTTGAGTTGATACATTTTGTAATTGTATCGTGTTTTTGGCCCGACATACAGTTTTTGGGTTGGGCATGACAAATTCATACAGTTTCCAACTAAAGTTATTGATACGAGTCAGACACAAAATTAGCGTATTTGAGCTAATGCATTTTGTAACTGTATCCTGTTTTTGGCCCGACCCGTTTCAGTATGTGGCCTGGCCTGCATTGCGTAGTATAATAACTGACATGAAAAATCATTAGCGGAAAGTTTCATAGTCATGTAAACAATAGAGTATCGGTATGTAGCCTGCATTTGCCAAGGTACATTCTTTTCTTGTCAATGTAGCTTAACTTACAAAAGACGGTATTTAAATAGTGTTTGGATTCAATTTTTTGTTTACGAATGAGAATCGAGATTCGTTTTCTAGGATACACTGTGTTTAACGGATTTTCGAATCATTTATAAGGTCATTTGATAGCTCTTCTCTAAGATTGGCATGCACTTTGAACTATGTATGCTCCGACACTAGCTTGTTGCAATCTAAAATGAATAACAATTCCTCGTCGGTGTCAGTGTAATATATTGAAACACTTTTATTTACTTGGAACTCTTGATTAACATTGATTATGTTGCTTTATTTCAGGTGTACGATGTAAGTTTATTTGTGGAAGATCATCCCGGAGGTGATGCGGTTATGTTAGGAGCAACCGGTAAGTCCACATTACCGATTTCGATTACCCCTCTATCAAAATTATCGGAGGTCAAACTTTCTTGCATCTCATGAGATACCAATAAAGATACACATCCTTACAGACAAAAATGTAATTTCACGAGTTCATAACTGTACTTAATCGATTTTTAGGGGCAAATCACACTTTTATCATAGGCCAATAGGTAAAAATTGCCTCGTCTGCCTAATTTGACGGTACTGCACAGATCGGAAAATTCGAAATTAAAAATAGCATAGTTTGTGATCGGAATAGAACATTTTCCAACTCAATCTGTAAGTTCCAGTTTCATGTTCAAATTGTCAGTTCTACTTTATACACGATGACTAACTCTGTCTGAAAGTTGCAGGCATCGATGCTACGAAAGATTTTGAAGACATCGGACACAGTGATTTTGCGAAAGAGACGATGGACAAGTACTACATTGGAGAGATCGATTCATCGACTGTTCCGCCGAAACCAACATATGTTTCCACAAATAAACCTCACCACAATCAAGACATGACAACCAAGTTTGTGGTCAAGATTTTAGGGTTTTTGGTACCTCTCATGATCTTAGGTTTAGCTTTTGCAGTACCACACTACACCAAGAAAGATGACTAGACTTGTATTGTTTATACATTTATGAACGTTTTTTTTATCGAATTGCTTTTTCGTCAATTCTGACGTGTCTTGGTAGTTAATAGAATAGTACTGATTACAAGTTGCAAAATAAGAACACGTGAATTTTTGACACGCGGCCCGAATCGAAAAGAAAAACTAGAAGTCGATATAAGCTCTAACTAAAATCTCTAACTTTTGCACCATTTTGATCGAACATTTTAGATTCTACCGAATTCACATTAGATATCTTTTTAAGAATAATGATAGTCTAAATTTTGAAATTTTCAAGATTTGAACAAATAATTTTAAAACATCAATGTCATTTCTTGTGCAACCCAACCCAAAGACCCATACTTGTCCATTTTTCAAAGAAATAAAATGTCGTAATTGCCCCTGCACAACTACCCCCACCTAACCAAATGTCCTGAAATTTCACAAACTGTGAGGTCAATTATGGAATCTCTCACAGTATCTGGACATATAAAAGAAAGACAACACAGAGAAGACGAAGAAGAAAAGCTCAGCTTCTCAACATCAAAAATTTCTGTGTGTAAGCTAAAAATTCACTAATTCTATGCTTCTTCTTTGATTTTCTGCATAAAAATTGAATCTTTTGGGATTGAAATTTGATGGGTCTGTGTTGTTTTTGTGTTTTTTGTGATTTTTTGTAGCAGTGAGAAATGGCATCAGATTCGAAAGTGCACACATTTGAAGAGGTGTCACTTCACAACAAGACCAAGGATTGTTGGCTGATTATATCTGGAAAGGTCAGATCTTTCTCTGATTTGATGCTTTTCTGATTTTCATGATTGGTTGATATACTAACCCTCTGTTTGGATGCCGAGGAAATGTAATTAGCTGGGAAATTGAGCTTACCCACTTCCACTTTTGCTAGCTATTGAGTTGCTTTGAACTTTGATTGTTAGAGTTGACTGAAGTTTTTTGTTTGATTGGCTCAATAATGTTTTCATTGATTTACTAACCCTCTGTTTGGTTGCTGAGAAAATGTTTGATTTACTGGAAATTCAGCTTGCCCACTTTCTCTTTTGCTTGCTATTGACTTGCTTTGAACTTTGATTGTTAGAGTTGACTTAAGTGTTTTGTTATATTGAGTAAGAAATTATGATTTATTTAGTGGTATTTTGTGTTCAAAGTGTTTTGTTTATGTTTCTTAATCGTTTAATGAAGAGAAAAACGGAATCTGAACAAAAATAATTATGGGTTGATGGTGAGCTTAACCAATCAGAGGCTGATATCTCATCATCTATCACTCCTACCCGCTCCAATAACTTCAGGTTTTGGGTTTGTTTTTTATTTCGGGTTAGGAAGACCAACCCCGATCCCAACACAAAAGGGGTTATGGGTTTTGGTGTAAAATGTTTCCCCCTAATTGATAGAGTATGTTATGAAACTCAAACCCACAAAAACGCGGGTTATAGTTTAAATGCCAGCTCTAGGATCCAAGAGGTTATGGTTTTGGAATCAAATTCTTTCCATTCTTGTCTTTGTTGGGATCAAATTCTTTATTGCATATGTTATCTTTACCTATAAGATTAAAGGGAAAGCAATTGTAGAAGAAGTTCGGATTCATTTGATGGTTTATCATGTTAGATTGGATTCGGATGATGTATGTATCCTCTGTCCCACAATTAGAGTCTTGTTCGATTTTTTGCAAGAATGAAAGATTTTATGATTAGTGTTTGATTTCTTTCCGTGTGCCATTGTGTGCATTTCTTATAACTAACAATCTTCAAGGGCTTATTTTACGGGTATTATTGTTAACTAACTTACCAAAAGGAAAGTCTAGGCCTGTTTTCATACTAATAAATTTAGATAGGAGGATACTTGTTTTGGGATGTTAGGAGTATGGCATTAGTTGTGATTGGTCTTGATGCTCAGATATAGTAAACAATTTTCGTATCCAAATCTTAGAGTAGCAAGACCTGCAAAAGAAGGTGCGATGTTATAAATAACTAGATGCTAACAGCTTTTTCTTAGAAAGTCTCTTTTGTCTGAAAATCAGCTGAAACTTCATAATATCCTCGAATCTCCTTACACGTTTCTTTTCTTGGCGTAGTTGCTTAACTTGATAAAGAAGATTTTAACAGCATTTTTTTTAGAATCCACCCTGTTTAATGAATGTCGGAACATGGAATCTATTATAAGTCCACCCCTTTTTTTATCAGCCTTGACACTAATTACATTATTTCAGCCTTTGTCGCGTCAACTCTCACTTGACACTGATTACATTAATTTCAGCCATTTTCGTGTTCTGTCAGCCTTCACTTAACACTGATTACGTCACGTTATTTCAGGTGTACGATGTGACTCAATTCATGGAAGAGCATCCCGGGGGTGATGAAGTTTTGCTAGCAGTAACCGGTAAGGCTTCTTCGATACTTCACCCGATCACCTTACACGCAAAACGAGGTCACTAACTTTGTCTGAAACCTTTCAGGAAAAGACGCGACAAATGATTTTGAAGACATCGGACACAGTGACTCCGCGAGAGAGATGATGGACAAGTACTGCATTGGAGAGATCGATGCATCGACTGTTCCGCTGAAACGAACATACATTCCACCAAATCAACCGAACTACAACCCCGACAAGACCTCCGAGTTTTTGATCAAGATTTTGCAGTTTCTGGTACCTCTCGTGATCTTGGGCTTAGCATTTGCAGTACGATACTACACCAAGAAAGATTAGACTTATTGTCCAGTGAATTTGTTGATCACATTGATTTTCCTCAAAACTTATGTTGTGAGATTAGTAAATGTAATTGTACTTTAATAAGATTTATCAAACATGTCACTAACATCTTGACTGATAATGTTGTGGAAAAAGCTATTCTATTTCTCTTTGTGATTCTTTTGCATTATTTTCAACTTATCTTTGTGAATAATGATTCATTTTGAGTTCTCACATTTAAAGAAGGTAAAGTTTGTCGCTATTTGTATATAATAATACGTCACTATTTGGTATACTAGTTAGATTTATCTGACCAAAAAATGATCGGGTCTAATTTGTGGTCTAATTTCACAAAAATATGAGCCGGATTTTGGGTGCCCACGAACTCAAATCCAGAAAGCCACAACTCTAAGGCTAAGAGATAAAAGAAAAGAAAAATAAAGGTACTCATATTCAAAAGAATCATAGTTCCAGAGATTTTTACCTTCCTTTTTAAAGCTCTGACTATGGTGGTTTGCTGTAAAACTGACAATTTGAACTCGAATCCACGGTCATCTGAAACTTCACCTACATTTTTGTGAGTTTAGATCGCGTGAAATAAATTTGACAATTTTTCGGGTCAGACAAACTCACGAATCTGTATTTTACAGTAAATTATGAAACTTGATCCGCGGCTCAAAACCTGAAGCCCGAACGAACTTGAACCCTTTGGAATCGAGTTTGAGTTGGACATCATCGATATGAACAAAACTTAATCTGATTTGAATTCCGAATCATCGAACTCTGGTTTGTGGCATTGAGTGTAGTAAGGAATAGGTAGGGATTGTTATATATATTAGTCTATTGGTTTCTATAGAATATGTAGTGCTATGGAAAAATTGTTAAACAACTTAAGACCAAAGCATTGCTGTTTTTTTTTACCTGTCCATTTGAATAATCACAAGATTTAATGCTCGAGGGTAATTTTGAATTTCAGCACAAAGAAAGCAATAAAAAATAATAATATAAAGCATTGGAACTATAGTTTTTTTTTTTTTTTTTTGGTGATTTTGAGTGTAACTTTAATTTGAGTAGAGTTTAACGTGATACTGACGCTAGTTTTGTTTGAGCATATTGGCCGGAATGAATTGTCTTTCAACTTAAATCCATTTATCCACGTGAAGCTGGAATTCGATTCCTCTTATCCGGCCTACACTTATGCTAAGCTTAGACAACCAAAAAATGACCTAAATACATCATATTTATTAATTTTCAACAAAACTTGGTTCAAATAGTTTAACTCGACACCGGTTTTGTACTGAGTTTGAACTCCTCTCTGAGTAAATTATGAACTGAACCGGGTATCGTTTTGCGACTCAACTGATTGAACTAGCTTACACAATTATTATTTTGCTTATTATCTATTAGACCCGACTTCATGAATTGAGTTTGTCTATCATATCCAAAGTTATGTAAAGTACACATCATAGAAAATTTAAATTTGTTCGTCATTTTTTAAATTTATGTTCACTTATTTTTATGTACTTTATATTTATTAAAATGTAAAATAAGTAACATAACAACTTCAAACGCGGCTTCTAATGTCTTTTTGGTTATTTGGTCGCACTTTTATATACTCTTTATAATTTTAAAGCGGAATAAAAAATGTAATAACACAGAACACGATTGTCAATATTTATTGACATATGTAGTCCACACATATGTTACACAAATTTTTTAAAAAATTAAGTTGACTTGTGTCGAAAACAAACTTATAAAATGTACAAATTGAATACTTTGTGTGTGTTTTGTAACTACAAAATCATAATTAATTAATTAAATTTGCATAGAATTCATGTCACTAATAACTCCACCAAACAAAAAGAAGACGGTGAACACAAATAAATTGGAAACACAATCAATTAATCCCAATGCATATCAATATTTTATAATTACCAGTGATTTTACATGCAATTAGGGGTTAAGATTTAAACATTTATGTGCAAAAGTTACACTAATTGACTCCCAAAATCCATTTATCGGGTTTACGTGACAGATATCTCTAACTTGCGTGTAACGCCATCTTCAGTGCTTCTGATTGGTGGAGGGCTCGTTATGAGGAATGACGAGACATTGCATGACCCATTTTGATATGCACTCTGAGAGCTGAGACATCTCTACCCAACACATTATACGAGTCAAAATCGAGTTAAGACATTTCAACTTGAAAACGACTCGAAATCGGAATTGTAAGCTCTGACTGCGACCCTCACACTATATAAACGTATTGTAGCTTTGACACAATTGAAGAAGAAGAAAAGCTCAGGTTCACTCCATCAAGCTCTCTGTCCCTGTAAGCTAAAAAGCTAAACACAATCTCAATCTTTTTGCTCTGAATCTTCTTCAAATCCATTTTCTCTTCAGAAAAATTCTGTCTTTTTGGTTTGAATTTTGATGGGTTTGTGTTTTTGTTCTGATTTTTAGTAGCATTGAGAAATGGCATCAAAACAAAAAATACACACATTTGAAGAAGTGGAACTGCACAACAAGATCAAGGATTGTTGGGTGATTATATCTGGGAAGGTGAGATTTTCCCCAGATTTCATGTTTTATTTACTAACCCTTTGTTTGGCTGCTGAGAAAATGCTTAATTTCCTGGAAATTCAGCTTACCCATTTTCTCAATAACTAGCAATTGAATTAGTTTGTGTTGAGTGTTGACTCAAGTTTTTTTTTTTTTTTTTAAGAAAGTTTTCATAGTTACCTTGCATCGGGATAAGAGCTGACAATTTAGATATGCACTTGTCACATGAAACCAAATCGATAACTGTCCGGGTTGGTTCGAACAAATTCATACAATTTGCATGTAAACCCTTAACTCGCACATCTTTCGGGTTATATTCAGATTTGAAATTTTCAACTCAATTTTCAACAACAAAAAAAAGACTCAAATTGTCGGCTCTAATTTAACTCTTATGGAATTCAAGTTTATACCAGGTGAGTAAAAGTTGTAGACATGTTCCTCGTTTTCGCTTGACATTGATTACTATGTCACATTATTTTAGGTGTACGATGTAACTTCGTTCATGGAGGATCATCCCGGAGGTAACGAAGTTTTGCTGGCAGTAACAGGTATTGACGCTGCAATATATGCAAGATTCGGGGACTATTTTTTCTACATATTTAAAAGTTGACCCATTGGTTCGAGATCGCTTTTCTCATTTTTATATAATCCCTTTTAGAACTGCTAATTTGAACTCGAACTTACGTGCATTCATAAGTCAATCCATATTTTTGCTTTTCAGTGTGTATAGAAAAACCGAAATAAACCCACACATTTTGTACTTAGAAGCCTAGAACCCACACTTTTAGCTTTGGTCGGGATAAGCTTTTTCAGAAAACCCGACGTGAAACTCGAATTGCGACCTCTAGGCTTGTGTTATGGCTTTTGAATCCTATCTCGGAAAAACTCAATCCAAAACTCGCGAACTGCTATCTTTACTCTCCCCACGATGTTACAAAAGTGTGATACTTCAACCATTGAGCTGACACGAGCGTGCTGACTATTTTTTTTCGAAAACCTTGCAGGCAAAGATGCAACGAACGATTTTGAAGACACCGGACACAGTAATTACGCGAAAGAGATGATGGAAAAGTACTACATTGGAGAGATCGATTCATTGACTGTTCCACTAAAACGAATGTACGTTCCGCCAAACCAACCGTACTATGATCAGGACAAGACCTCCGAGTTTGTGATCAACATTTTACAGTATGTTGTACCTCTTGTGCTTCTAGGTTTAGCATTTGCAGTTCGATACTACACTGAAAAAGACCATTAATTTGACTTCTTGTTTGTCTTAATTTCTTCATTTTCTTGTCAATCAATCCATTATCCATGGAGGATCATGTCTTTTTCATTTGCTTTTTCGAAATAAAACTCAATTTGCTTCTTGAAATTTTATATTTAAATCTAAATTGTTCTTGTGAATCTTGGTTATTGTGTGTTGGGTGGGACAAATTCGCATACTTTACGTATAAAACCTGCAATTCCAACTATTCCGCATCCAATAGCATTTGCAAATACTACGAGTCAGTTACTATCTCACAATGATTCAATTTCATACTGTCATCATAAACTAACTTGTTATGTTAGAACCAACAAGAGGTAATTACATATAGTTATCTTGAACTATCACTCTTTTGCAACTTACTACTCTAAACTATTTTTTGTAACTTTCGACTACCCTAAACTATGCAATCGTTGTTCCGTCCATCCAAACTAACAGATTTTGTATTTAAGTAGGTCATGTGCTACGCACATGTCAATAATTTTTTTAAAATGACGATATTGCCTTTCTTCTTCATTGTTCAAGAACATTCATATGAATGTCGCCGGAAAACTCAATCTCTCGCCGGATAATTCAAATTTTTGCCGGAAACTTTAAACTCGCCGGAAAATTAATTTTATTTGATTAATTTCATTTATGAAAAAATTGAACATTCAGAGCAAACCAAACACTAACACTAACACTAACCCGAATCTTAAAACACTAACATGAACAAATTCTTTTATTTTTCAAATCACAAATATACACTACAAACCCAGATCGACCCAACCTCCACCACCGGAAATGACCCAACCTCCACCACCGGAATCGACCCAACGTCCACCACCACCGTGCTCCGACGAGGATCTCCGAACCAAACGAGCACGCGTATTACCCAGATCTGGTTCTTCTCATGCTTCACGGCGAGGCTAGCCTACCACCCTTCGAGGCCAAATAGGAGAGCGAGCCATGACGGCGACGAACCGACGACCACTGACTGGTCCAAATCTGGCCGAGAGAAAGGGAGCCGGAGACAGTGAGAGGACTCCATGGGAGCTCGACCCAGTCCTCACGGAGCTCAGAGCTCGACCGCCTCACGGAGAATCCCACGGTGAAGGCCAGCCGGATCGACGACGACGAGGGCTGTGACGAAGATGCAGCTCGGGGCTCCGAGCTCGTCGGAGAACGACGGAATCACGGAGGTCGGAGAATGATGGCCTCACGGTGGTCGATGGAGCTTGTTGGGTGTAGATCCGTGCTTTGCCGGAACAAAGGCGACGATGACGGTGATTGAGCTTAAAAAGACGATCGGAGACGGAGCTCGACCACGCCGGAATTGATTCTCTCTCCACGCCGGCGATTCACGGCCATCTCTTGCCCTCGACGGAGCTCGACCACGCCGGAACTGGTTCTCTCTCCACGCCTGCGATTCACGGCCATCTCTTGCCCCCGACGGAGCTCACGGCCACCGGCGAGAGCAAGAGGTTGAAGACGATTTTCATTTTTTATATATTTATATTTATGATAAAATGAAAATTGAGGGGTATTTTAGTCTTTTTATCGTCTCACTAACGGTGGTAGAGACGGAACAACGATTGCATAGTTTAGGATAGTCGAAAGTTACAAAAAATAGTTTAGGATAGTAAGTTGCAAAAAAGTGATAGTTCAGATTAGCCATCTGTAATTAACTAAAAAAAAATTGATTTGTTGAATAATAACCTGATATTGATTTTTTTTAGGTAATTATTGTTTGACCTCTTATGGTCATTCTTTGTTTCAGTTAACATTTTTGAACTAATTGTTTCAACTATTTACTATTTTATGGTTTGCAAAGTTCATTCTGTCAATTATATTTGACGAAAATGACACTGTTTAATAATGTGCCCAACATATTCATGAACTCGCTGGAAACTTCAACTAAATCAAAACCATAAACCAAATCCCAAAATTTTCATGAGTCCTAGTTGTCAAATACCAGAAATTCAACTAAATCAAAACCTCTTAACTTTTTTATGGGTCTAGTTGTCTTAGATGCACTTTTCTTGTTATTATTCTAATAAAAACCATCAATCAAATCCCACAAATTTTCCAATCAACCAAAATGCAAACTAAACCCCAAAATGAACACAGATTATGCAAACCCTAACCCGCTACCTAGATACCTTCAACGATCTCTTCCATTGGCCAAACCCTAACCCACCAAACAATTTTTTCGATTTAAAAGAAGAAATTTTGAGAGAGATGGAAGATTTTGTGTTTGTGTGAGTGAGAGATGAGGTTGAGTTGAGAGGTA
Source organism: Pelargonium cotyledonis (assembly GCA_036897625.1). Taxonomy (NCBI): domain Eukaryota; kingdom Viridiplantae; phylum Streptophyta; class Magnoliopsida; order Geraniales; family Geraniaceae; genus Pelargonium; species Pelargonium cotyledonis. Next base: position 17,055 of record JAYMTA010000581.1, read on the forward strand.
GAAAGTTGAAGTGAGAGGCACGGTTTGAAAAAAAATGGGTATGTTCATAAGGGGTAAATAGGTCTTTTTGACACTACACTAACGGAGTCAATAAAAGATAAAAGTGTGCAAACCACAAGGTAGTATATAGTTACAAAAATTAGTTCAAAGGTGCTAACTGAAATGAAGGCTTACCATAATGGGTCAAATAGTAACTACACTAACGGAGTCGATAACAGATAAAAATTAGTTGTAAGATTTTTTTAATATTGCGAAAACGTTATACCAAACCAATCTCAAATTGAGACATAGATTTATGTTGCATATAGAAGCAAATGAATGTTTGGGATATAATACAAAACAATAAGATAAATAAAATGTTATTAAAAAAAAGAAGATAAAATGGAATTAACAAGTTATTTAGAATATTGCTTCACATGCATTTACAAAAATGTCATTCCTAATGAATCAATAATCAATCTCCGGAAGAAAACAAAAAATCATATATACTAATTACTATCTTCTTTCTCTGTCTATTATTTACTTATCCTCTTGATGCTAATCCATGGACACTGGAAAAATAAGGCTAATAAGAAGATATGCCATCAGGTTGCTGCTGCCAAGACTTCAGTTGAATGAGACTACACTTCAAGCTCCTCTCTTGAATCTGTGTTGTTACATAACAAAATCAAACAAAACTATTGAACAAAAGTTCCAAGCAAGACATGTCAACTTAATCATTGAAGTGTTAATTAATTTCCTACCTCAAGAGTTGATATGGTTCTCAAAAGTTCAAGGCACTCCTCTAGCAGCAACTTCTCTTGTGCTACCACTTCTGCAAGTTCTGATATTGATGAAATAGCCTCCTCTGCCTGCTGAAAACAGAACCACAAATTGCTAATTAAGTCCATAGCACAAGCACACATAAATGCAATTTAGTATCATTTTCTAAAGCTTAGCCTACGTACCATTGGCGAAAAGAAAGTTAATGTCGATTGGATTGATGTCGCGAGATCTGATGCATGTCGAAGTGCAATGGCGGTTGATTTTGGGCTAAGCTGCAATCTTAGTTTTGTTAGCGAGAATGCAATTACAACTGCAATTGAAAATGACTCTATTATATATACCTTTGCGCCTTCGACGAGAGGTACTCTGCAAACAACAGAATGTAAACCTTCTTTGGTCTTAGACACTGCAGATAGGTGTTGCCTTTCCATATCTCCCCAATTTTCCAATAGCTTTATCTACAAAACCAATCACATAATCATCCAAATATAAACATTAGACTGCACATATATTATATATATGATCTTCTCGTAATCAAGAAGACTAAGCATGACTGAATATTAATTAACCTGAGAATGAAGTATAAAGTTGATCTTCATCTTAAGCTTCTCTTTCTGCAGCAGGACTCTCTTTTGTAACACAGAATGTTGCAACTTTTTTAGAGCATAGCATGCATATACCAAATTGATCTACAAAAGCAATGGTAGCATATCAAATTTTAACTTCTTACAATATCTAAAAATCGGTCTTTATGCTTCTTTACAAACCAAGAACAAAGCCACTAATGTTTTCTTCAATAGCTTCTATCAGTAAAAGAATTGTGATGATCAAATGACTTAAGAAGCAAATATACCCGAGTCTCCTTGGCTATGTTTTCATTGACAGCATCAGCTCTAGCATTCGCATATCGCCACTGTATGGAATTGTTATGAAGAAGCTTAAGGTGATGAATGGCATCAAGATCCAAAGACCCCAAGCTAGACAAAGAAGACTTTTTGCTCTTGAACAAGTCCAATCCCATGTGCAACAATTTGTCCACACCTTTAGCTGATCTAGAGGGACTGGAAGGAGGCTTCAAGCTGGAAAAGGACATCAGCTTCTCTTTGTGCTCAACCGAAATAGGAGGCGACCCTGATCGGCCAGGCGAGAGAGCCCACTGAGATGTTGCACTTCCATACCCGGCAAGCGAATTAGCTCTCTTTATCATCGCATTCTTGATCGAAAACTTGTTCTTCTTGGGAGAGCTGTCCAATGAGACTGGATGCAAATCTGAGGACCCTTTCCGGGACCTGGTATGTGCATCTTGCAAGTACTTGGAAACCACTTCTTTGCCGGATTTTCTTGAGCTCACAGTGGAAGCTAAATATGAAGAAAAGGAGGAATCTTTAGAGACACCATAAGCTGTGTCCGAGTCCATGTTGTCTCCTAATATATCTGAGTGTCTCCGAGCGGCTGACTTTCTGTGCAAAGCGCTCTCGTCCACTGAGAATCTTCCGGGAGCGATGGCTGACGAGGAAGAAGATGGAGACGATGAAGTTGAAGAATTGGAAGATGATTTTCCGGCAATAAGGAATTTAGCGGTGTGCCTCATGGACCCACCGAAGCTAGGCCTGTGATTTTCCTTGCAGCTGTTCTTGTCGTTCTCGAACCTGCTAAACACCGTGCAGCTCCTCTGTCTGGCGAGAAACAGAGCATCGCTGTTACTGTTGCTGTTTCCAGATTTCTCGTCCTTCCTCCTATCCACCAGATCTTTCAACCTGTCGTTCCCGAGATGGCTCGCGAGCGTGTCCAACTTCATGTCCAATTGCGACGAGGAAGACGAGGTTGTCGTGCTGGTTGCTTTTGAAGGCCAGAGCCCTACTCTGATGGTGCCGGAGTCTTCCAAGCTTCGGTTTTTTCGAGAATCGACGGCGGCGGGCTTGCGGCGGACTGGGGAGTGGGCTTGGTTAGGGGATGGGATTGCGCTGTCGTGAAGCGGCGTTCCGGTGGGTGAGAGGAAGCGAGAGCTGACTTCTCTCGATTTTGCTCGTCGGGGTTTCAGGGGCGGCTCCGACGTGTCGTCGCTGATCGCCATGTGGAATCGCAGAGTGTGTGGAAGGAGGTGATGGGTCTGTTTTTGAAAATCGAAAGAGAATGTCGTTGGGTTGATTTGGTTGTTGCGTAACAGACTGATTTGGGATACTGAAAAAGCTCAGATTTTGTTGGCTTTGAAAATGGATTAGAAAATAAGTTAGAAATGGCGGCAAATTACTTGACACTGTCACGCCGCCGGCAATTGTCGGAATTGACGAAGCTGCCCTTGAAGGGCCGGTTGATGTTTGTTTTTTCTTAAGTTATCTAGCGGAGAGTTGTTAAGGGCAAAATGGGAAAAGAAGGTCATTTTTTTTTATCCGGCGGTGAAGATAGTAGAAGTTGAGCAGTAGGTGACAACAATAGAAGTAGTAGAAAGTGTTTTTTTAATTTATTTTTAATTTAAATATTTATTTGAAAAAGATATTATTGTGGTTGTTTGTGCCGGCTATTTAGGATTCAATTGAATATGTAGACTAAATGGGTGAGTGCCACGCGGCTTGATTAACTGTTTGATCTAATTATTCAATCATTTAATAAAATCTTATGAGTTCAGGCAAGTCCTTAAGGGTATGTATGGTGTGTTTATTAATGGGGATGGTGACCAGTGCAATTGAAGGTCACATTGTTGATTAATTTGTCACTTCAGCTGCAACTTACCATTTTAATTTTAAATTAACTTTTGTTCGACTCGATGTCAAAAGTGAGTTAGTGTTTCTTCCACAACTCAAAATGTGAAGAAAAAAAAATACACAAAGTTTGATGTACTCTCAACTTCAAATCCAAATTTTCAAATCTAACGTTAATAATCTTTCGCATTTAGGTCATGCAAGTAACAAGTACATGGAGCCTTGATTTGCATTGTGAAGCTTGCTATCAGTGTGAGATTATGCTCAAATGATGTGCCTGTCAAGAACGAAGCATCACCGACGCTACATTATTTTCAAAAATGTTAAATGTTTTCACTTCCCTTGTAAGATTGTAGAGCAACATGTAAACACAAACCTAGCATAAGCACACTGCTTCTAAACATGACATATCAAATAATGTATAGCAGCTCGGAAAAGTCTATTACAGCTTAACCTGAATTTATAAACTATAATTTAGTTAATGAACAAGATGAAACATCAAGGTTTCATCACTAGTTGGGTACGAAATAATCAAATTAATACTACAAGGCAGAACATCAAAATAAATACGCAAGTTACAACCGCCAGCCATGCTTGATCTCAAAAATGTACAAGCGTGTACCCGAATCTAAAAATCTTCATCTGCAGAGCATAGTGGGAGAGAGAACCGCAAGTCCAATATCAACGAAAATTGCAACTTTGCAGTAGAGGATGTGAATAATCGACATACTTCTCCCAAAGGGGCTTGTACTTCTCCATTCCTATCTTTAGCCATGGTTTTGAGTTTCCATTGTAGTGTAGAACAGCCCCCTTCTCTATTAAACGGGGATCAACATTTGTGTACCCAAGCCCCAACACATGCCACAAGGGATCCAATGGTTGAGTTAATCCATAGAATGTCAACAATCCCGGGGGCAGAGTACCAAGTTTCCACAATGTCCGATCTACATTCTTTTCTTGCCAGTAGTGGTAGATACCAGTAACATTCCTCTTCCTCCACTCAACCAAATCGAAAACATTCATCCCAAATGCCCAACCACAAGCATCAGGGTCAAAATGTGATCGAATAAGAGGGTGAGAGTAATTCAAGTATTTATGGTATCTGTGAAAAGTCTCCATGCATGTTTCAACAGCTCCATTGACATTGCTATTCAAGTTAATGGAGAACAGACCAGACAGATCCTTCTGAACAACAACATCATCATCAAGAAATACCACTTTCTTCAGGGCAGGGAAAACTTCCGGAATGTAAAACCTAAGGTGGTTAAGCATCGAGAGATATTTAGGATTCCGGAACTTGATTGGAGTGCCACCATCACTATTGCCAGAAAAATAATAGCTCTTTGTATCAGAGTCTTGAAGCTGCTTAAGAACTGGTACATATGAAGCATTTAGCCAGCTAAAGTCTTCAAACTTCTGAACCTCAACTGTCACTCCTCGGAAACTGTTCATGGAAAACCAGGCCTTCATTGAAGCATAGTTTATTTCATCGGTCACAAGATGGAATACAATCATATCTGGGTTTTTTGAGTTTAAGGCAGTCGAGTTGACCACAACTGAAGTTGCAAGGATGTTGTCAGAGAAGACACAAAAATGGAAGCGATTGTTATCCTTGAGTTTCAAGTCCACTAGATTCCTGTTGTCTTCACGTTTTCTCTGTAAATTTGGGTTTCCAAACCATTCAGATGCCAACCTAACACCTAGACAGTAAAGACTTTTGGGAACTTCTTCAGCGGCTATTTGCCCATACTTCGAACTCTTTTCACTCACAGAACCCATCTGTTCTTCTAGAGTTTGGATTTTGGCTTTCAATCTCATGATCATGGTTGCACTATCATAATGAAGTTGCTGTGCTTGGTATAACAGAAGAGCCATATCATGGATTACGGTTTCTGATTCTCTGTATGACAGAGGAGTCCGCCTTGTTGCAGCATTTGAGAGAAGGATCTGGGAATTGCGGATCTGGGCGCTTAATTCCCAAGCAAACTGGAGATTGTTGCTTTCTTTTGCAATCACAACAAAAGCTTTTGCAAGAGCAATTTGATCGCTTATTTGCCTGGTGACTGAATTAGGACTCAACATTTCATCAGTAATGTTAAGGCCATCCAACAATTTGTCATGTTTGTAAGGTCTCTGCTGAACAATAAACCAAAAATAAACTTTTTAGTTTTACATTCTGAGATTGAGATCTAGCATGTTGGACCATTTTAAAACTGAAGAAAGGTATTAAACTACAGTTATTCATTTCAGAATCCTTCAAGTTGATCTAGGAAGTAGGAAGAACAGGATCCTAAAACACTATAATTCAGACCAAAAATTAAATAGCATAAGCATTTTAACCCAGAAGTAACATTCAGTATGAATAAAAATAATGAAAACGTATCTTTTATCTACTAATTCCCCCCTTAAGGAAACATAAGAATATGTTGAACGCAAACCAAATTAAAAAGCACAATGCAACAAAAAGAAACAATTAGCTCTATCCACAACAAGTGAGGACTGATCTTTAAAATGTTAAAAACATATAATGCCGTGTCTGCAACTCTTTAAGGGAGAGAGAGAGAGAGAGAGAGAGAGAGAGAGTTTGGTTAGAAGAGTGAAATGGAAGGGAAACTTCTATCTTGTTGTTATGAAGTTATGACTTATGAAGCCAAATTCAGGATAATAAAATATCCATTGAATCTGGTTTCCTTCAGCTGCCCCTGGGAGGATTAAAGTGGAATGCCAAAGGAGATAGAGCAATTGATGTAACCTTTTCAATTCTTGATTAACAACTAATCTAAAGAAGGAAGAGTCAAAGACAAAGGCCCACTGCTACACCATTCCTCTAATTCCCATCCCCTCCTTCCTAACCATACACATCATTAAGAGAATGGTACAAGTAAAATGTCAGCTCAGCATAACATAATAGCCCTGTTTAGATTCACTTACAAAGAAAGTGTAAATGTTTGAAACTCAATCTATCTAAACTCGTGCACACACTAACACACGCACACACAGTTACAGATTCATCCAAAGTTTAACCTGCGTCTCCAGTTTGATACATTTTGGGCAATAAAGGAAGCATAGGCAGAGGAAAACACTCACTATTGGAAGATTCCGACTCAAATAAGCATTAAAAAAAGTGATCCCACGCACAGAGATCAGAAAATCTACATCCCTGAAAAGTAATGGTGATTTGCCCCAACAATACTATTCCAATCAAGTCTATGGCCTATCAATTCCGCATGAATGTCTTGAACTGAAAATTCACATACCCGAAATGGCTAAATGGTAGGCATAAATTATTATTCTCACGCAGTAGTAATTCACTTTGTGAAAACCGCGGATAAATTTCAAAAAGAAGTTTTAGTGCACAAACCCCAGGTCTCCTCAGTCAAATATTAATTAAGAAAAAGATTAACTGAATTTGATTTCCAAAAGTAAAAAGAACTGAACTTTGTGTGTTTGGGGATATCACAAGATGATGAAAAAAATGCATAACTGAACATCTACCACACTCGGTAGGACATGCCATAGATTTCCAGCAACACTATTTTCTTCCCTAACTTAAACTTTACTTGAAAAAAGAATAACCTTAACCAGAATTCAAAATAGTTTCAATTATTCAATGATGAGCACGAAACTAAATTTCAGCTCATAAGTCTATATAATTCTTTGAAACTATGTATTGAAGGTTGACATACCCATTGCATTCAACTATTCAACTACAGATATACAGCCAGCTGATGTTACCATGCTACTCTAATACCATGACTCCGACCATGGATCTACGTTTATTTAATATATTCCCTGATATTTTACTCTATTGTTGCCGTGTAATGCTGTATCCACCCTAGATGACTGTGTATATCTTAGATCCCATAACAAACTATCACGCCTTCTAGATCAAGCATCATACCAGAACAATGAGACATTTCACACTTTACAATCAAATGATTCCAGAACAGATGAAGTAATTAGCTTTAAGAACTTAAGTTTCTGTGCTGTCAGAGAATAATTATGAACCCCAATTAGGCCAGAACTAGCATAACAGGAAGTCCAAATAAGCTTTGTCAAAATGCCTAAAACCCATAATTCAAAAGCACAATTCGTCTAATTCCACAAATCTGAGCGACCAAACAGAGCCAAGATACGAAATTGATCCAAAATACATAGAGATCTTTACCTTAGTAATGGCGGGTCTGGATTCTATCTTACTCTCTTTGCTCAAAATGAGAATGAAGAGCAAGGCCGCTACGCCACACAGTGTCCACCAGAAGACATTAGAGATTCGCCTCCTCACCGGCCGCCTGAAATCCGCCGCTCTCCGCCTCATGTCCTTAACAGGGAAAAAAATCTCCACAGAGACTTATTTTCCCGAGAAGATTTTGAATCTTCAGTTTAGGGTTGTTCTGCTGCAGATCAGCGGACTGGGTTTTGGGATCTGAGGCAAATGGGTAAGTGCATTCGGGTACCGATGACGATCGCCGGAGTTGGGTTGTGGGTGAAATCAGTAGATCATGTGGAGATCACTACGAAGAGGTCGTTCAAGAGAAGAGGTCTTTTTGACAGACAACAGCACGATACAAGCGGTTAAGGATTTGCGTTTTGTTTCTGCTAATGATTTTGTTGTGTAATAATAATACACAGTATATAGTTACATGCTACACAGCTGAGAGAGATTTGTTTTGGCTGCTGTAAAAAAAGTCCAAACTTAAATGGATACTTGCTGTTAACGGCTCTGATCTGGCCATGTCAATCTCAACTCAATAAATTATTATGACCAACAAAAAAAAATAGTACTGTTAAAAATAGAGTAACATGGTACTCAATTGACTGATATAATTTTATATAAGTTGAATTAATAAGGTGATACCTCATTTAAAATCATGGATCCGGACGGGTCGCAACGCTCCCACAAATTCACTTGAGTGGTTATAAGTGAAATTTAATGAGGTGTCATCACCTCATTGGTTTAGTTAAGTTACAACTGATATAAAGTTATATCAGTCAACTGATACACATTTTACTCTTAAAAATAAGAGTACTCTTTTCTTTTTCTTTTTCCAGACTATACCACGAGATTTTTAAGCATACCCATAAACTCGTAATTGGCACATTTAAATCGCTTTACAATTGATTAATTTTTTTTATATACAAGCTAATCTCGAACCTGAGACCTATGAAAGAGCAATCATCTTAAATCAATTGATCTGATGATAGTTGGTGAGGATAAGTCTTAGTTAAATCTCGTTCCTCTTCCCAACAATGTGTTGAGCGGGAAAGTGTTCTCTTTTTCATTAGAAACAAATGGAGAAAAAATTAGTTAGTGTTGTATTTTTTTTTCCATCATCATGCACATGTATTGTAGTAAACTTAAATAATAATATATTTACATTTTTAATATAATTTTTGAGAACTCAGGAGAGCTAAATTAAATTTTACGCTAATTTTTTGGATTAGTATTAACCTACCTAAATACATCATTGTAATAATTTGAGTAGATAAAAAATCAGCACGATTTAAAAACGTCAACTACATGTCAATTGATTAAGAAGACAACATATTACAACTTCGAGAAAACCTACTCTTCACGTGAATGTGGAGGTTGCCATGACTCGAATATGAAAAGTTGAGACAAGTTGTGTTGAACTTTTCATTCTCTTGTTTGACACAACACAAAGTAAAAAATTGCTAAGTCAACACAAGTTAGTAAAAAAAATTGGACCAATCATCAAATCTCTTGAAGAATAAATAAAATCCATGGCATCCTATTCTTTTTTCTTTTCTTTTCCTTTTTCTTTTAGGAAAAGAACGCTTTTATTATTGAATTAAAATAACAAATACAAAGTGATTTCCAGAACGATAAAATATTGAACCAGACAAGGAAAGAGTATCTCAGGCATACCCAAGGCCTACAATCACTAATTCTAAAGATGGGAGAGGATAACCATTCCTCTAAAGGCCTTGGCAATAATTGTCATGACATCCGTCCTAACATACCCAAACACTCCCCCTGAATTTGCGTCCCCCC
>JAYMTA010000582.1:0-26532 GCA_036897625.1 Pelargonium cotyledonis
AGGAGCCTAGTGGTGCCTTTACGGGTGGTGTGACCAATCATGAGTAGTAGCAGAGACACAACAACACTATGAGCCAAAACATTGGCACATTTTAGCAATTCACTCTCCATTTTTAGGACTCTTGAAAATCTTGGTTTGGTTTGTGATTATATTCACACTTCAGGCAGGTTTGCTGAAGAAACTGACTATATTTTATGATGATACCTAGAATCTCTGATTATTGGGATTTTTGGTTGATTCGTGCACGTGCGGGTCACGTGGGAAATTTTAACCATGTCACCATATGAGCTGGATGGGGTTAGCTGACGTGGCACGGGAAAAATTCAAAATTTTGCCACGTCACACATATTTGACAGCACCGTTACCCAAAGTGACGGAAAGTAGCTTAGGGTCGTACTAATTGTCCTACTATTACTCGGTGGGAACAAAACAAAGTAAAAGAACCCCGTGGAAACAAATTGGATAATACAGAGACCCTAGGGGTACTTATTCCTATCCTAAATAATTTCACTTAAATGACAAATTAATTAGTTCAAAATTTGTGTAATTATATGCTCATTTTGAATGAAAGAACAAAAAGGAAAGAACTCTACACGTCATTCTGATGACGTAGACTCGCGAGCCCACCAATCTGGCATTAAATATTCGGGCCCGAAACCCAACTGGCAAATAATAGGCATTCTCTCTCACCAACACGCCCCGACTCGTTGACGCGCCACACTCCGAGCCAAATCGTTCACACGTGGCCCTTCCCCAGAACGCGCGTGTCTGCTACGTGACTAATCCTCGCGTGTTGCAAAGTCTGCTTGCAAACCTTATCCAATATCTGAAAGAGCAGCAATAACATCACCGTCACAGTACAGCTCGTGTCACCACTGGAGCTCATTGGCTGTTTATCTTCCCTCACGTGCTTACATGAACGGCCAGATTTCAAATTACGTTGTAATAAAAATTCAAGTTATTTATTGACCGTTGATTCTAAACGAACCCAATAAAGTCTGTGGGGGTCACAACGAATATCCCGTAAGACCCACACGATCGCGACAGATCAACGGTTGATAAAAGTATCAATTATATTTCGTTTAATTAAGATAATTTTATCATTACAATTCTGCGGAAATTCAATAAATCCTGGAGTTTCCTGTTTCACAATTGAGGATGATGATGATATTATTACAATTGCTATTGCATATATAAATGTAAAGTAGAAACCCTAGAATTTATTTGGGAATTTGGATGTAAAGGGTCAGTACTGTGAAAAACAATAATGACCAGTTCTCATTGTTTCAGTTCTTCAGTTTCAGAGGTTGGTTTCACTTTCAGTTATGTGTTTTGTTCTTCGTTTTGTATAATTGTGAGCTTCTTCAGATTTCAATAACTGTTGGTACATTGTAATTGTTCTTTTGAGCTTTTATGATCTGATAATGCTCTAGAGTACCTGTTTTAGAGTATAATGATGATGAGTTTGGTTTGTGAAGTGCGCTCTTTAATTTGAAACTGCACTAGTGTGATTTTTGTGGTCTTGATGTGTTTGATTGTAGTTGCTGTAAATAATTGAGATGTTAATTTCTTGCATTTTTCTCTTTCTTCTGGAAATTTCAGCGTTTTCTTTGGTTTCAGTGCTATTTAATCTATCTAATGTGGCCGTGGGTATTTTTTAAGTATCAGTACATTTTGTATGATGGTAGACTCTGGCGTGAGATTGTTTGATAAAATATGGAGTAACTCATTTGGAGAAAGAAAATGTTTTGGCATTTTACATCCATGGAATATCTATCAATTTGTTTGTCTTATTTCTCCTGGTGGGTCGATCTCAGGAGCCCTCTTTGACTATCACTGCACTATATGATGCTTGATCCTGGTAGGTTTCATGGACTATTCTGATCTACCGGAGATTTTGTTTTGTTTTTAGGTTGAGAGGAGTTTTTCTTGTTTGTATCACTGATTTGAATTTTTGAAATTTATGCAGTTTGTATGAATAAACTATTCACCAAGAGGAAGGAGTTTTGTGAATAATTTCAGGGGGTTGAAGATGATGTCAAGATCGTATTCAAATCTTTTAGATTTAGCATCAGGGAATTTCCCAGCTATGGAGATTGAAGGGAGGCTGATTCAGTTTCCAAGGGTAATGCCGGTTCCAAGGCAAGAGACAGATTTGGAGGACGATACAGCAAACAATGTATCGTCTGATAATCCATCATCAACTTCTTCCGATCGGATGATTCTAGTAGCAAATCAGCTTCCTTTGATAGCGAAGCGAAATCCAGACAATAGCGAGTGGAGTTTTAGCTGGAATGAGGATTCACTGGTTTTACGGCTGAAGGATGGGTTTCCAGAGAATATGGAGGTTCTTTATGTTGGATCATTGAAGGTGGATGTTGATCCGAGGGAGCAGGATAACGTGTCGCAGATACTGTTGGATAAATTCAACTGTGTTGCTACTTTTCTTCCCCCACATATTTTGGAAAAGTTTTATGATGGTTTCTGCAAGAGGCAACTATGGCCACTTTTTCATTACATGTTGCCGTTCTCTGCTGATCTTGGTGGCCGGTTTGATCAATCCTTGTGGGAGGCTTATGTGTCAGCTAATAAGTTGTTTTATCAAAGAGTTGTTGAGGTGATCAATCCAGAGGAGGATTATATTTGGATCCATGATTATCATTTGATGGTACTACCAACTTTCTTGAGAAGACGCTTTAATCGAGTAAGGATGGGCTTTTTCCTTCACAGTCCATTTCCTTCATCTGAGATTTATCGGACTCTTCCTGTTAGGGAAGAAATTCTAAGGGCTCTGCTAAATTCTGATCTTATTGGGTTCCACACTTTTGATTATGCTCGACATTTCCTTTCTTGTTGCAGTAGGATGTTGGGACTGGAGTATGAGTCAAAAATGGGCTACATAGGGTTGGAATACTATGGAAGGACTATTGAGATCAAGATTATGCCAGTCGGGATTCATATGGGTCAGATTGAATCAGTGATAAAGCTTTCTGGCGAGGAGAAAAGGATTATGGAGCTCAAACAACAGTTTAAAGGGAAAACAGTGCTGCTTGGTGTTGATGATATGGATATTTTCAAAGGTATTAATTTGAAACTTTTGGCAATGGAGCAGATGCTGAAACAACACCGATCGTGGCAAGGGACTGCTGTACTGGTCCAGATTGTAAACCCTGCAAGAGGGAAGGGGACGGACTTGGAGGAAAGACGGGCTGAAATACAGGAAATCTGCCAAAGGGTCAATGGACAATTTGGAAAGCCTGGGTATGAGCCTATAGTTTTTATCGACTGGCTAGTTTCATTTAGGGAAAGAGTTGCCTATTACAGCATTGCTCAGTGTGTTGTTGTTACTGCAGTAAGAGACGGGATGAACCTTACTCCTTATGAATAAGTTGTCTGTAGAAAGGGAATATCAGGTTCAGATACTAGCGAGCCAAAAGAGAGTATGATAGTGGTATCAGAATTTATTGGTTGTTCTCCATCGCTAAGTGGGGCCATTCGTGTTAATCCATGGAATGTTGAAGCAACTGCAGCAGCGATGAATGAAGCTATTGCAATGTCTGACACGGAAAAACAGTTAAGGCACGAGAAGCACTATAGGTATGTCAGCACCCATGATGTGGCGTATTGGTCTCGTAGTTTCTTGCAAGACATGGAGAGAACTTGTGCAGATCATTTCAGGAGACGATGTTGGGGAATTGGTTTTAACTTTGGGTTCAGAGTTGTGGCTCTTGATCCTAATTTCAAAAAGCTGTCAATTGGCTCGATAGAATCAGATTACAGAAGGGCCAAAAGTAGGGCCATACTATTGGACTATGATGGCACTGTGATGCCCCAAAATTCTATGTACAAGACTCCAAGTCAAGAGGTTATCTCAATTCTGAATACATTTTGTGAGGATCAGAGAAATACAGTTTTTATCGTCAGTGGAAGAGGCAGGGACAGCTTAGGCAAGTGGTTTTCACCCTGTACGAGGCTTGGAGTTGCCGCTGAACATGGTTACTTCATAAGGTTGTCTCTCTCTCCATTTCAATCTTTTTTGCTGCACCTATCCTGTTACCCACATAAGGTGTCTCTTGTACTTGCTATTTTCCAATTTTGGTAGTTTATATTATGGTGAATGCAAAAGAGAATTGTTTGATGTTATGGTGCATTACTAGAGATGGAGTATAACAAACCCAATTTCAGAAGTTGGACTGTCCTGTCTCTATTTTCTGCAATATCATATAATCTTTTTCAAAAATATGCGAACAAGTAGCTTCTTTTTTATACTTTCCCCCTTTCGATTTGTATTTCACTTTGATGGTAAGCTTTAATATGCTTGTGATGCAACATTATAGGCGGTCACAGAATGAGGAATGGGAAACCTGTGGCAAGAGCTCTGAATTCGGGTGGATGCAGATTGCAGAGCCTGTAATGAGATTGTACACCGAGGCTACTGATGGTTCGTCAATTTAAACCAAGGAAAGTGCTTTGGTATGGCAATATCGGGTTGCAGATACAAGCTTCGGGTCGTCTCAGGCAAAGGAGATGCTGGAACATCTGGAGAGTGTTTTAGCTAATGAACCAGTTGCTGTAAAGAGTGGTCACTATGTTGTAGAAGTTAAGCCTCAGGTATGTAATGTTTCTCGTAATGTTATTTCCTTAAGCACAAGTTCTTGTAGTTGGTTAATTTTGGGTTACATTTTCCAGGGAATAAGCAAAGGATTCATTGCAGAAAAGATATTCACAACAATGGCTGAGAAAGGGGAGCAGGCTGATTTTGTGCTGTGTGTAGGCGATGACCGATCTGATGAGGACATGTTTGAAACAATCGGTAATGCAATGTCGAGGAACATTCTATCAGCTAACTCTTCGGTTTATGCTTGTACAGTTGGACAAAAGCCAAGCAAAGCTAAATATTATTTGGACGATCCAGCAGAAGTGATAAGTATGCTCGAGTCTCTAGCCGAAGGATCTGACATTTCTTTATGAATATCACCAGGTTCTTTTCGACTCACTAGTCATTGTTTAGAAGCAACAATCATAGGAACTGAAGGAAGTGAATCTTGATTCTTGAATGTTTAGGTGCTGTGACATCAAGAAATTAACATAAGTTGTGTGAATTCTGGTTCATGGGAAATATGCAGATATGCTAATACCCATCTCTCGGCTTAGAATTCTGATTGTAGTGTGAATAATGAAAGTTTCTTTGTAATTTTAGATAGAGTTTATAAAATCATGAACATTACAGATCTTGTTGTGAATTTGATTTTTGCGTTCATAAGTTTAATTTGTTTTTCTTTTAACAGAAGTATATCATACATCACACGAGCTTGCTCGATTGTCTTGTTCTAAGTTAGATGATCGTTGTTTTGACCCAGAAGTTGTCCTAGATGTTATCTCTAATATTGTAGTGATGTATTCCGTCTAGTAATTTAAGTTTCTTTAAAATAAAGAAAAGTATCGCAAAACTCACACGAAATTACTTAAAGTGATTTGCGTTATCTTTAAATGCCTAAATTTAATTAATAAAAAAAAGTTTTAAGTTATTATCATATTGAAGTCAATTTTCAAATTTCAACGTGCATGTACCAATACCCTTGACTTTTTTTCTTCTTATATATATTTATTAGGGCAGAAAATGTTATTCAAGTTGTTAGTAATTAAAATATGGCCAAAATTAACATTTATTAAATTAAATTAATAATTTTTTAAATATAAATATGAGTGATAATTTATACTGAATTGATTCCTATTTCCTAGTCACTAATAAGCTTATTTAAATCACACATACGAAATTTGTAGGCAAATTCATGTGAATATACATATGTGATTTAAATAAATTTATTTTGGATTTTATTCTTGTAGAAATAAAATATTAGGACAACGATAGTATTTTACTGAAGAGTGTAGCGAATCAGATGAGTACACGTCAGCACGTGCACAAGACAGCACATACGCACCACACATTCTGTAGCATATTCACCTTACATATGATCTGATCTCAGTAACAGCAAAAACAATTAACGTTAAAGGACCCGCCTATCTTCGCCATTGTCGTCTTCGTCCTCGTCGTCGTCGCCGCCTCCGATTTCCCCTTAAACCCTGATTCTCTCTCTTCCCCACTTCTTTAAACCCCGATCGCAACCCTCCCCTCTCAGATCTAAACCCTAATTGCCTGATCAACGAACTCTATCGTCCCACACAAGGTTCATTTTTTATTATTTGTATTTAGTTCTCTATCTGAAATTGATTTGTATGGGTTTTGGTTGTTGATTTAGATCGCTTCGTTGTTCAATTGACAGGTCCGATTTCATCCACCAATGGCAGCTCCTGCGCCTCCGGGGGCGCCCAGGCCGGGTGGGCCTAACCAGCAGGGACCGCCTCCCAATTACAATCCTAATTTCCAGAGGAATCCTGAATCGTTAACGGATAATTTTCAGAATTTGAATCTCAATCGCCCTCCTTCCATGCCCAATTCCGCCCCTAGAGGCCCTCCGTTTGGCCAATCGCCGCCATTTCCTTCGTCGGCCCCAGCTCCTGGTCCGCCCGGAGCATTTTCTCGTCCAGGACCTACCCCGGGCGTTCTCTCCAGACCCTCAGGACCTCCTTCAGGACTGCAGCAAGCTGCATTTTCTCCAAATGCGGCTCCAGGAAGACCAACCGGGTCACCACCAATTAACCAGCCCATGCCTTTTGGAGCCAGACCTCCTTCCTCGGCTGTGGGGCCACCTGGAGGTCCAGTAGCACAGCAGCCGAGTGCTCGGCCAAGCCCTTTTGCTTCTTCGCCTCCGGCCAGTGGAATGACTATGCCCCCAGTGGCTTCTGGTGGATTGATGAGTAATGGGCCACCTGCTGCTTTGGCATCCCGGCCTGCGCCGGGTGCGCCACGTTTCCCACCTGTCAGTGCTGCAACACAGTCACCTGCTGGACCTCCGTCAAGTATGGGGTCTGTTCAAGCTCCTCTTCAGCCTCCAAGCATGCGTCCTGCTATGGGCAGCTTAGCAACCAGCACTCCAATGGGTCATCCTGGGCAATCAGCACCTTCATTTTTGGCACCTCAAGGACTGGCACCCCAATTTCCTCTGTCATCACAAGGTGCTGGACCACAGTTTCCTCCTTCGGCTCAGGGATTGGCACCACCATTTTCATCTCCGCCGCAAGGGGCAGCCCCACCTACTGGTTCACCTTATGGGGCAGCCCCACCTACTGGCTCACCTTATGGAGCACCCCCTCCTACTGGCTCACCTTATGGGGCACCCCCACCTACAGGTTCACCTTATGGGGCACAGTCATGGTCTCTGCAACCAGGCCAGGTATGCTTAAATTTGTGCAGTTTGTCCTGTTATGTGAATTGATGCTGTAGTCTTATCGTGTATGATGCATCACATGTTATATGTGTTGAAATTAAGTGGTTTTTGATTATTGATCTTATTCTGTATTAAGTTTCGTTTTCAGTTTTGTTGCGTATATAAACTTTTCTTGTTTCAGACAAGCATTATATGTGTTTGATTGAGTTTTCCGCCTTTCAATTTCCCCTTTATTTTGTTTTGTGCACATTTGAGGTTTGAATAGCAGAGGTTTTTGGCATTATATGAGGCAGGAGTTTAACATTTATGCAACTCTCCATCCAATGTGTATACGAGTACAAGGGCCATTAAGTAATTAACACTTAAGTTGGTAGATAGATTCTGTGGATTGAAAAATAATAAAGCATCTACAATGAGTGGATTGTTGTTCACCAATTATAATGCAATACAATAACATCTAATGACAGCAAATTAGAATGTATCAAACACTAAAACCATGTTCATTTATCTCTAGCTTTGGTCATAACTCATAAGATTAAAGGATTATTAGACTATCCTTTTTCTAAAGGATCAATGTGCAGGCTGGGTTGAGTCCAAAATTTCATATTTTCATGCATGCTAGCAACCTATTCTTGGGAACAAGTTAGCGGGCTTTGCTCATAAACTGCCTCCCTTTGGTTTATTAGTACTATTATATTTTGGAAATTTTCCTGTCAAAGGACAGTGAAATATCCTGATTTTGCTTTTGGCTGGGAAAATACACACTTCCTCTAAAGATCTGGCTCCTGATTTTTGGCTTACTTTAGATGGGTCCGCCTCCACCATTTCCTGGTTCTGCACAACCACCTAGAATGTATGGGATGCCGCCACCACCGCTACCAAATCAATCTATGACTTCTATATCACCTGCTATGGGTCAATCTGGAGCCCCTGTTGCAGGACCTTCAAAGATTGATCCTAATCAAATTCCGCGGCCTATTCCAAGTTCTTCAGTGACACTGCATGAAACTCGTCAAAACAATCAGGCCAACCAGCCTCCGGTATTTTACTTGATCATAATCTCCAAAAAATAATTTACATGAATCAATATAATCTAAAATAACTCTGGTCATTAGCTTATTTTCTTTTTGTAATTTTGTTTCTCTCTACTAATTACTTGTACTGTTTTTGAAGCCTGCTACGAGTGAGTACATTGTTAGAGACACAGGGAATTGCAGTCCACGTTACATGAGGTGCACTATCAATCAGGTCCTGTCCAAGTAATTAGCATGCTTAGATTGTTATTGAACTATTGCATCTTTATCTCAAGTGTATTCATAATATAATGTTTTGAGTTTATATGTTGAATAACAGATTCCATGCACTGTTGATCTTTTGACAACATCAGGAATGCAATTGGCTTTGCTGGTGCAACCATTGGCTCTTCCTCATCCATCTGAGGAGCCCATCCAAGTAATGCATGATTTTTTTTTCTTGAATTGTTCTACATGCGTGCTTCCATGAATGAACATATACATATACATAACATCTAGTTATTTATGTTTGTTTTTAGTTTTTGGGCTATTGCTAAGCCTTAAAGGAAGAACTATACTTTTTCTATGGCAAAAGCTTTCTAACTATTGGGCTCCTAGAAGTCAGTCTGAGGATGCTGAATTTTCATCCATTGATCAATATATATGTAACTATAAGTACATGTTAACATCCACTCATATGTAATTTACTCAATACCATACATGTACATATTTTTTTTAAGAGTATGTTTCTTCTAGATTCTTTTATTAATCATGATTCTTTTAAGGCTTACTTTTCCAAGTTTTATGTTTATAGATACACTGGACTTGAGTTTGTTTTGTTTTTTTGTTTTATTTATTATCATCTATGTTTTAAGATCATCAAGGTTATGTGTTATAGATGCCACTCATTTATAATGCATAGTTTTGGAGTTAATTTCCTTTACCAGTAGCATATTAAATTCTTGTACTTTTAGTTTATGATCATAATAGGCAACTGATTACTTGATCTCAAGCTACAAAGAACTGTTCTTGTAATAGGTTGTGGATTTTGGCGAAAGTGGTCCTGTTCGTTGTTCTCGCTGCAAAGGCTACATAAACCCTTTCATGAAGTTTATTGATCAGGGAAGGCGGTTCATTTGTAACTTGTGTGGTTAGTATAAATCATTGTTACAATCTATGCTGTTAATGTTTCTTAAATTTACTATTGGAATGTGAGTATTGGAGATCATACATCTCATCCTTACATTACGTGTGCCATTTGGCATCTCCAATATAATTTTTGTCATTCAGATGGCCTTATTTTGTCCTATAAATTTCTTTCTGGTGGCGTCAAATCACTTCGGTTCTGTTCTGCATCTGATCATTTATTTAATAGTAAGCAAGGTAGTGAAATTACAATGTGTAATTTCTTTTGCAGGATTTACTGATGAAACTCCCCGTGACTACCACTGCAATCTTGGTCCAGATGGTCGGCGCAGGGATGCTGATGAAAGGCCTGAGCTATGTAGAGGAACAGTTGAATTTGTTGCTACGAAGGAATACATGGTTAGTTTTATGATATTTGATGGTCTGACATATTAGCGTAATATATACATTTCAGTTTCACCTGCTATTTTGTTGGGTTTATGTGTAGTGATTGTTTCTACTTTCTATCTATTTTATTGTAGGTGCGTGATCCAATGCCAGCTGTGTTTTTCTTCCTTATTGATGTATCTATGAATGCGATACAAACTGGTGCAACTGCTGCTGCTTGTAGTGCAATCAGTCAAGTTATTGCTGATCTTCCCGTGAGTTCCATTCTTAATTGCTGAATACTTGAGCTTTCAATTATCACTGTCCATATGGATTTATACACTGGATGCATTTTTGTTATATGCTATGCCTGTTTACTATTTATAACACTATCTGTGAAGATAAGAATAAGAAACAATGTTTTTAGTTTATAATGTATATTAGTTTTAGAAGGGGAAATATTCAGTCAGTCACATATGGTATACTATAGTCTTTCTGGTTAGTGATCAATGCATAACTGGTTTAAATTTGAGCGAGAGTGTATGGGGATAAAATGAAGTTTCATGATAGTTACTGTTGTATGTATTCCCGAAACCAACTTTATGCAATTATATATTTCTGATTTACTTTTTTTTTTTTTTTTCAAAAAATTCTTGTTAGCATTCTATCTATTATGATCTTTATTAATTTTTTTGAATTATTACAAGAATTGAAAACCTCTCATTCCTCCCTTATTATTAGCTTTTTTTCCCCTTCCCGAAGGATATTTACTTTTTCATTTCCATATGATGATGACAATTTGAGACATAACTGTTTTTGCAGGAGGGTCCTCGGACGTTTGTGGGAATTGCAACATTTGACTCAACAATCCACTTTTACAATTTGAAACGTGCATTACAGCAGGTAGATATCTAATTGCTGCAGTTTTTTCTTCTCTAAATTTGAGTTTGTGGTGATGTGGAATCATTATTGGAAGAGACAAATGGAAATGCATGTTACGTTTTGTAGTTACAGATAATTTGATTATGGTAAATTAAGCATCATGCACACTTGGTTGCTTTACGTTTGACTGAATTCTCCGTAGCTTGGTCAATGCTAGTTTGAAATTGTATATTTAGGAATTCTCTAGAGCATGTCCCTGTTGATTCTTTCTTAAAGTTACGCCTCCACAAAATTCTGAAATCCTGAACAATTGTTTATTTGAGATACAAGGTTGACAACATTTGATTTTTGATATATATTTTTTTATGTGAATTCTTTTTTTATCTTTTTAATGGTTTGGTTATATTTTACCCATTCTTTGGGTAGCAATTGGTTCTTAACTAAAGCTATATTTGAATTATTAGCAGTCTGATAATGACGTGTGACTCTTTTTGCAGCCATTGATGCTCATTGTTCCTGATGTGCAAGATGTTTATACTCCTCTGCAAACTGATGTTATTGTTCAGCTTTCTGAGGTTAGTCCTGGACTGTTATTTAAAATTCCTAGTTATCTTTATATCTTCTGACAGATATGTTGCTTGTTCTGTGGGTATAGTGCCGCCAACATCTGGAGCTTTTGCTTGACAGTATTCCAACCATGTTTCAGAATAGCAGAACTGCTGAATCAGCATTTGGTGCTGCAATCAAGGTGTGTGTGTGTGTGTGTGTGTGGTTTTTTTGTATGACCTATGTATGACGTCTGATTTATGCTATTCTAGTTTCGAGGACAAATGCAATATAAATATGCTTTATGAATTATTTTACTGAGTGATTTAGTTTTTGTTTAGTTCTGTGAACTTGTGATGTATTAGATATTTTTCCTAGGAGTTGTAGGTGCTTTCATAATTTCAAATATACAAGTTATATATATATATCTCAACTTGTGGCGAAAAAGGCAATACTCAGTACAAATAAAATGAAAAAGATACGTGTGGTTAATATAATGCTCATACCAAGTCATTCTTGTCAGTGTTATTAATATCAGGGTATATGTCTTGTTCACCTAATATATATGTTGGTTTAATTTCAGGCTGCTTTCTTGGCGATGAAAGAAACTGGAGGGAAACTTATGGTATTTCAGTCAGGCAAGTTAAATTATAGATGTATTTTGGTGTAGTTGTCTTTTAAAATGTGTCATTGATGATTTATTGTCGTATAAGAGCTGGAATAAATAGTGTTTTAATTTTTTTGTTATACCCTTATACTATATGTTGTGTACAGTGTTGCCTTCGGTTGGTATTGGGGCTCTTTCTGCTAGAGAAGCTGAAGGAAGGACTAATATATCCGCGGGTGAGAAGGTATCGATACCTTATCAATTTGCTTACTCCTGCTTTCATGTGCTTGGGATTATATATGGTATTTGTCTTGCTTTTTCTTGTGTATTTTCATTTTGTTGAAGATGATGGGCCAATAGCCTCTAATCCCAAAACCAGGTGGGCACCTCTGCTACTAGTCCCATCAATTGAAGCTTGCATGCCAGCACCTAAATGGGATTATTATGTGCTTTATTACTGAATTTGGAACTCTTCACACATTTAACTCAATGAAGAAATCAGTTGACGTAATCTTCCATAACATGCAAAGTCTGGAAGTTGTCCATTTTCAGTGCAGCTGGTGGGGGAATTCCCTGATTATTATTTTACTGTACATGCTTTAGATAGAAGGGCTCATTAACTATCCTGAAGGGTCAGTCACATGGCTTACTACTCAAACTTTAATGGTTTAATGAGTTATACCCAAGCCCAGTATATCACTTTAAGGATATCCTTAGATGTTCTTGGCAACATGCTCTGCACCGCTTAATTTGCTTTCGACTTGTAACTAGGAAAGTGGTGTAGTATTTGTAGAAATCGCGTTGTTCTAACTTTTCTTTCCTAAGGTTACTTCTATGTTATTGAGCACCGATGCTTTGGATATTAGGTTATACTTTTGCCAGTTTTGAATGATCCATTTGTTCTTTCATGGGAATCAGGAGGTCCATAA
This sequence comes from Pelargonium cotyledonis, assembly GCA_036897625.1. Taxonomy (NCBI): domain Eukaryota; kingdom Viridiplantae; phylum Streptophyta; class Magnoliopsida; order Geraniales; family Geraniaceae; genus Pelargonium; species Pelargonium cotyledonis. The sequence continues at coordinate 12,779 of JAYMTA010000582.1, forward strand.
ACTACTCCAACCAGCTGACAAGACTTTGAAGACAATGGCGATTGAATTTGCAGAGTATCAGGTGATCCATTTGTCTCTGTGTGTGGATTCTAGCAGATGTTTTTGCTAACTGTAGGCTAGTGAGTATGCATATCTTTGCTATAATTGTTTCATATGTTGGCATTCCAGGTCTGTGTTGATGTGTTTATAACTGCCCAGACTTATGTAGACATTGCTTCCATCTCTGTCATTCCAAGAACTACAGGAGGCCAGGTATGAGTTACTGTTTCTTCTCTTGCTCGTGTTACTTTTTAACAACTGTATTTGAGTTGGTGATGTCTTACTCTTAAGCTTAAAATCTATTTTTTAATCGGGTAAATGTTACAAATATAATTCTTTGAAGAGGCACTTTGGCAATAATGCCTATATTGGCCTGTGATACTTAGACCGTAGTATTGATATCATGATGTGTTTTGTGCTGTACTTTTATGTTTTCACAAGTTTCGGTAATATGAATTGTCCAGTGTGTCACACCCCATCAATTAAGTTACTTTTGGGTGAAGAGTACAGCCAACATAGATGGTGACAAAAACATGAAAGATAAAATCTGTCCTTTTAATTTACTGCATTGCCATGTTCAAGGAAATTACATTGCTCAAAGGCTTGCATGCAGTTCTTCGAAATTGCAGTCCTGCTAATATGCAGCACATATATTCATCCTGTAATAACTGGAGCCTATCTACTATAATGGTTCAGGATATTTTGGTTGAATGCACAATGCCTTCATTTTCCTCTAGTGTATGACAACCAATACAAATTGAGTTTAAATTAATGAATTATTAAGGAAATTAACTTTTGTATTTGAATGTCTCCAGTCCGTAACTGGTTTGCAATTAACCAGTCTATCAAACCAAACTTGTGAAATTTGTTTAGTCTAGTAAGAAGTTTAAATTATTTGCACTTTCTTTCCAGGTTTATTATTATTATCCCTTCTCAGCTCTTTCCGATAGTGCAAAGCTTTATAATGATCTCAGATGGAATATAACAAGGCCTCAGGGTTGTGAGGCGGTGATGCGTGTGAGATGCAGCCAGGTAAATTTATTGGGTACTAGAACTTGTATTTCGTAATTTATTATATTCTGTCAAAGATCTCTCTAAAGTAGTCTTATAATAGTGTTTTCATCATTTGTAGGGTATTCAAGTTCAAGAATATTATGGTAACTTTTGCAAACGCATCCCAACAGATGTTGACCTTCCCGGGGTATTTATATCTTCTACATATATACCCAACTATTATATGATGCTTATTTATCTTTTCTACTTTATTTGGGAACTAGTGAGCTGTGTGTTATCTGGACCCTTACTAATGTGGGCCATACTAAATCTCTCTATAATGGCTTAGGGGGGGTTATGTGGATTTGGTGAGCAACAAATGTCAAGAAGATAGCTGTACGATGCTATTAATTGTTTTCCGGTTCAAAGTACAGTTGCCACAAATTGTTGCAGATTAAAATGGAAAGATATAGAAAGAAGCATATAATCCCTTAAAAAAGAGGAAGTGGTATTCCCCCGCAAAAATGAAAAGAGAGTAGATATTATATGCATAGCATCAAATCAAAGGCTGGTTACCATCTTATTTAAATAATAGACCCATCATTTGTATGAAAGCTCAGTTAGATTCGAATGACATGTCACGAGCTAACTGAATATAATAGGGCGATGAAAGTATCTTGAAAATGTGTTAGGACAGACTCCAACTAAAATTTGCACAAGGTTTCCAGGAAAATAGAATTGTGTCAGTCATACACTTCAGTACTTTACTTCTCAAATCCAAAACCCAAACAGAACTCCTTTTTTTTTTTTGCCTTCTACTTTTCAATTTGTCAATCCACTGAAAGTTAAATGGAAGAATTTTATAAGCTATGTCTTGGGTCTCCATATATTAGAAATCCAAATAGTGAAGCATTTTGATTTAAAATTTGAAATTGATTTAGGGTTACTCAGAGAGCTGATAGTATAAAAGCTATGTTTGACCGTCTCATCTGTGCAGTATTTTTGTGACGGTTAGTATGATTTCATAATAATAGCTACTGGATACTGCATTACTAGAGAGGGAAAACAGGAGAACAAGTTGAGTTGTTGGGTGGGGGAGTTATCTGTCTCTTTTCTTTCTTTCTTTTATATGGCCAAAGCTAATTGGCTTTACTTGTTGCAGATTGACTGTGACAAAACTATTATGGTTACCCTGAAGCATGATGATAAGTTGCAGGATGGCTCCGAATGTGCTTTTCAGGTAGCAACTTATTTCTCTATTACTTGTGAGGGATTCCATTCTCTTTAGTAATTGAGGCCTTTTGTAATGTTGTAATTTTGAGAATATACCTATTCTTGCCTACTTAAGCTGTTTTTTTTTTGGTTTGGTTTTCCAGTGTGCTCTTCTTTATACCACTGTGTATGGCCAAAGAAGAATTCGAGTTATTACTTTATCTTTGCCATGCACCAATTTGCTAAGTAATCTCTTCCGTTCAGCTGACCTGGATACTCAGTTTGCATGTTTCTTGAAGCAAGGTACTTTATCCTGTGTTTTATCCTCTTCCTCTCTTCTTATTTCTGTATTTTGACACATCATTCCTGTTTGTCACGAGTTTTTAAAGTTTAAGGCATCATTTTTCCAGTATCTATATCAAAGAATGCTATAACTTTGATCTCAAATTTTTCTTACAGCGGCAAATGAAATTCCTTCCATCCCCCTCTTACAAGTTCGGGAACAAGTGACGAATCTTTGCATCAGCGTTCTGCTCTCTTATCGTAAATTTTGTGCGACAGTTTCTTCGTCTGGACAGCTTATTCTTCCAGAGGCACTTAAGCTTCTGCCTTTGTACACCCTTGGTATGATCATTAATGCTGATAATTTTATTTAGTTGTATAATTGGATTATGTAGAAAGTGCCTTCTCTTCTCAAATGCTTCCATAAAGATGTGTAGAGCTCATGTACTGCAATAATTTTCTCTTTCCCCTTGTATGAATATGCAAACAGAACTTCTATTCACAAAAAAATCATAAGGCTGGAACATAGCCTTTGTTGTGGCCAGTATTCTAGTTCTACTTAAGGCTGGAACATTTCATAAAATTAGTTGAGATTACATTTAAAAGTTCAGTGCCAGTTAGAGATAAGAAAGGATCAGATAGGTTAAAGTTAATCCAGTGAGAATTAGTTATAGCTTTTACATTCTTCTCCTAACTTGAGTGAAACATCAGACTTAAAGGAAAAATATAGATTGTATCTGTTTTTCGTGGTGGTCAATGGTTATAAAGAACATTCCTTTCTCATCTATCATATCCTTAAATTGTGTTAATAAGGGACCCTTACAAACTAGGGTTTTCTAACATTTACATTTAGAGGACAAAGGAAAACCGGATGGATTTTGACTCTAAAATCCCGTTTCCAAATTTGTGTTAATAAGGGACCCTTACAAACTAGGGTTTTCTAACATTTACATTTAGAGGACAAAGGAAAACCGGATGGATTTTGACTCTAAAATCCCGTTTCCAAATCATTTTATTGTGGGAAGTTTCCCCTTATAGTACAAACCTTGATAGTTAACTTTAATGTTAAAAGGGGGATCTCTCATTAAATTTAAGATTTATGAGACTGAAACTCACTTAAGGCAGACTTCTTAAAAAAGGAAGCTCAGGAATTAAACTACTTCCAATAATCCGCAGCACTCCCTTTTTTGGGCTGTCAATAAAAACTCAATATTCATGTAAAACATGTTCTGTAATGTTAACAAGTCTTTTTTAACCTTTCCTTTTTCAGCTTTGATTAAAAGTACCGGATTGCGAACCGATGGTAGAATAGATGATAGGTCTTTTTGGATCAATTACGTTTCCTCTCTCTCTACGCCTCTGGCAATTCCACTGGTATATCCCAGAATGGTGGCTATTCATGATTTTGATTCAAAGGTAACACATTGTTTTATTTTGATTTTCCATTTCATGCTTGCTTGGAGTATGCTTTTAAAACCTAGCAATTCCTTTTCTTCAAATGGCAGGAGGCAGATGGATCTCTTCTTTCTCCTGCAATTCCTCTCTCTAGTGAACATGTGAACGATGGAGGAATATATCTTCTCGAGAATGGTGAGGATGCTCCGATATATATCGGGAACTCGGTGGATTCAGAAATCTTGCAAAAATTGTTTGGTATTTCCTCAGTGGATGAAATTCCTACTCAGGTGGTTTGCTTCATCCTTTTTTTCTCATTAGTCAGTATGAAATGCACAAAAATTATCAACTGTACTAACTCTTGGATGGAGTCATTTCCCCACTTGAACGTTCGCATTAATTAGGTTTTATCTAGACAAAATGCACTCTTTGGAATCTGTGAGAAGTCCTGATGACAAAATGATTTTGCTTGGGCAAAACATTTTTCTTTACTAATTGTGGTCTTAGATTGTGAGTCTAAGCTAGCCGTTCACAAACCATGCATGCTGCAAGAAGGATTGGCGGTTCTATTTCATTTTTTATATTATAACTTTATGGGGGTCCCTCAGTATTTTCTCCTTGTACTGTTCACTTCCTCTGCCTCCCTTGTATTCTTGTTGAAAGCGAAAACCGGGCCGTATTAGAGTTGAAGTGAATAATAATTTGAAATGACTGCAACTCATCACTTCTGTTTCTAATACATTTGTGTGCTCAGTTTGTGTTGCAGCAATATGAAAATCCATTATCAAAGAAGCTAAATGATGTGGTAAATGAGATACGTCGCCTAAGATGCTCCTACCTTAGGTATGACTGCTCTGCCTTCTCTTTCAATAATGTTAAAGCATCTGTTAATTTCTAAAACCGATATGCTAACTCTGATGTTTTTCATGATCTTATCTTCGTGCAGATTACAATTGTGCAAAAAAGGAGATCAATCAGGTCAGTACCTTAAGTGTTTTGTGATCCCACTCCACAATCCGAATAAGACAGAATTGTGCAACTCCCTCCGCCTGAAAATAGTTGTCTTGTTAAAGTTTTTAGCAGAAATTAAGGAAAATATAATTAGTGCGTGCTTCTAACTTATCGTGGGGATATTTGTATATTATACTCGTCAAAGGAGAAAAAGATGACACTTATTTTTTGGGACTTACGTAGGATAGTCGGGTAGGAGGGACAAAAATTGTGGATAGGTTCCTAATTATTTTTCTTGCAAATTTTGTGTACAGGAATGCTGTTCTTCTCATACATGATTGAAGACAGAAACCCAGGTGGCCCGTCGTATGTTGAGTTTCTGGTCCATATCCACCGGCAAATCCAAATAAAAATGTCTTAACCTGATTATGCTTCTTCACTTGGGAATAAAAATGTCTTGACCTGATTATGCTTCTTCACTTTGGTTTTTGAGTCTGTACCGATCTACCGAAGAATATATGAATATTCTACAACAGAAATCAAAATCCTGCAAGAATGTACCCACCCATTATTTGTTTGTGAAAAGCACAATGAGCTGAATTTTGACATTAGAGGCTTGTTAGCTATTGTAGTTAATTTTATCATGTGTTAATCATAGTGGTAATAAATACAAATTTAATATCCATGTATTTTGTTGTGTTATTTATAATTACATACCCATGTAATCTTGCGCTGCCAACATCATGCTCATGTATTTTAATTCAAGGTGCACCTTTCTTGAGTTAATAGCCAAGCCACAATGTATTTGGGGTGTAATCAATCCGAACCAAGCTTAAGATTGTCAAGGTTCGGCTTGATTCGGCACTTTTGTGTAATGCTCGAGTTTAGCTAGAGCTTATAAAATAGGGCTCCAGCTCGACTCGGCTTTTATAGGGCTCAAGTTCGACTCGGCTCAGTTTGATTCGTTGAAATTGATCATAAATTAAAATTTTAAAAAATTAGCACGTCTATAAGTAGAACTTACTATTTCTAACATCATACATGTCTACAAATATAGTATTTGTATACACACTATACATGGTAAAATAGTGATTATAGGAAGTGATGCGTCTGTTTTGAATTTTTGGATGGAATCAGAAAGTATATAAAAATAATCATAAAATAAAATCTCTTTAAGTTATAGTATATATATTAAAAAATAATATATGGGCCAACTCTCGAGCATAGAGCCACAAATAAAAGTTTCCCATGACTCGTTTATTAAACGAGCCTAAACTTATGCTCAAATTTACCTATAACAAATTTGAGTTGAATATTCGGCGAGCCGAGTTCGAACAACTCATTTAAAGCTCGGCTCGTTTATACCCCTGTATGTATTATGTGGCATTAGATGGATTTATTTATTTTTTTTTTTTTGTTATAGCAATCACTTCGTATTATTTAAAGAAGAACATGACAAATCATTTTTGTTTTATATAGAGATGGAAACGATGAACATGGGAAGCTTTAGATATGTTGGAAAAATGGTCCATAATGTATATTTGGTACAATACGGCGCAACTTTCTTGGATTAATTGCCAATCCGTCCTATATTATAAGTATCATAAATATATTTAATATTTTGTTTTGCAACTAATTACACCTTTCAGGTAAAACTATTTGTAACATGTTTCAAAATAAGGGTTCATGGTTAGCAAGGCCGGCTAATAGCCGGTGTGTGTGGGGGCGACCGCACAGGGCCCCCACCAAAGCCAGGGACCAGGGAATGTCGTTTTGGGGTCTTAGCTGCGATTTAAAGTTGCAATAGCAAAGTTCTGTTTTTAGCTGCAGTTAGAAACTGCAATAAAATAGATATTAATTCATATTAAACGGCTTTCGCAAAACTTTGTCCTTTGTGTTTAATTTAACTCTTTTATATTATTTTCATTTGTCCACGATAACCACAATTTAAAAAATTTAAGGGCCCAAATATTAGTTTTGGCACGGGGCCCCCAAAAACCTTGAGCCGGACCTGATGGCTAGTGTGGAGTGAGGTGGAGACGAAGGCTCGACAGTTGGGTTTTGCCTAATTAAAAATTGTAGCTACTTATATGCTGCCGTTGTTTTCTCCGGCGCATGTCGACGCTCTTACTTCAGCATGGTGCATGGATTTTACCCTCGCTCCTCCGGTCAGAATAAGTTCATGGTGGAGAATCGGTTGTCATGTATAGTTCGTCTACGTGATGTGATGAGAGGTCCGGTGATGATGGACTATCGGAGCGAGATGGTGATGTTCCTAATGTAGTTTTCATATCGTCAATCGCTGAGTTGGAGTCAGAAAGTAGTATGATTTCTCTCAAGTTACTTCTTCTGGTGATGCTTCGCTCTCTTCTGGACAATGCTGCAAAAATTCTTACTTCTGGTGACAACTAAAAATAAGATGTTGCTAATAAATACAAAATGAGTTGTGTTTAGAAACAATGACTACGATGATAACATGGAAAAAACTGAACAATGGTAAAAACTTGACATTTTTATGTTTTTGGCGACAAATTTTCTGTCACAAAAAGTTGTGCTTATGTGCCACATTATGAGGTTTCTACAGGCTTTTTTGTTGCGAGATCGACAACTATGATGTTCTCATGCGCGATGTTCTTGATGATAATAGACGCAATAGTGGGACAACTATAGAGTTGTTGATCGACAACCTTGGGCATTTTTTCATTTGTAGTGCATTCTGACTACTTGTACTAGAGTGTTTAATTTATAATAAAAAATTAACAAATATATTTTTCATGCATATTTTTTTAATATGTATTTCTTGTGGTTAATGAAAATGTTTGGGGTAAGAATTATAAAAGTTTCATCATTTTAATGAAACTATTAGTGTATAACTCATCAATGTTTGTAAACTAAAAATCATAAAAATATTTTTTTTATTCCCTTCAATCGATAATATAGTATAACACTGAAACATATTCATCTTCTATTTTAAACATTTTCATTAGATGTTATACGAGATACACGAGAAAATACCCGTAAACACAGTACATGTGTGAATCCGTGTACAAAACATTACAACTACAAAATTAGATAGAAATGATAAAGAACTCATCTTAATTAAACAAGTGCTTAAGTAGCTAGGTTTCTTAAGCAACTAACAATCAAGTATAAGCTTGCCTATATAAATCCTGGAGGCTGTGGCCAAAGCTGAACATACTTGTCAACTCCAATCAGGGACGGATCCAGACTATTTTGTCAGTGGGGGCAAAACAATTATATAATATTTTATTATATAAAATAAAATAATCAATTGACAAATAGATATATAATTTAAAAAAATTGTAAAAAAAGTTTTGTAGTTTAACAGGTGAAGTGTGTTCATTATTGTGATAGAGATCGTTCAAAAACTTTTCAAATAATTTTTAATGAGGTAATGATGAAATTTTTGAAAATGTTAGTGGGAGTGAAAATGTGTAAAGACTAATATAAAAGTTTAATAAACATTAGTGATATTTTTCGAGAAAAAAACTTAAGTGAGGGCAATTGCCCCCAAACATTTCCTAGTGGATCCGTCCCTGAAATCCTTTTGGGTTTCATTTTCTTAGCTTTTCTCTGCCATTGGATTCTCTGGAATAATAGAAACTCACCTGTTACAAATTGGCCTGTCGTTGGCATGCTTCCAGGGGTTCTCTGGAATCTATGGCGTGTACATGATTATGCGACCGAGGTTCTGAAATAGACCGGAGGCACAGCCGTCTTCCAAGGACCTTGGTTCTGCAATCTTAAATTTGTATGCACAAGTGACCCTATGAACTTGCACCATATCTTTAGCAAAAGCTTCCCAAACTACACCAAAGGTCCCGAATTCGGTGTGATATTCGAGCCTTTTGGGGACGGGATTGTTGTCGCTGATTCTGATTCCTGGAAGTTCCAAAGGAAGTTGATTCACTCGTATCTCAACGGCGCCAAGTTCCGGTGTTTTCTGGAGAAAACCGTCCGAGAAAAGGTGGCCAGTAGGCTAATTCCAGTTCTTGATCATGTCTGCGCACAGAAAATGGAGGTAACTTTAGAAGATGTGCTGGAGCGGTTTGGCTTTGACATTGTTTGCTTGCTGGTTTTAGGTTTGGACCCGAAATGCCTGTCCGTGGATTTCCCGGAAGTTCCATACGAGAAAGCATTCAGGGTCATGGAGGAGGGTATGCTGTACCGGCACCGGCACGTCGTGCCGGTAAAGTACTGGAAGTTGCTGAAATGGCTTCAGATTGGAGAAGAGAAGAAGCTGGGCACAGCATTCAAGATATTTGATGATTTTATATACCAATACACCACATCCAAGCGACAGAAAATGGAACAAAATCACATTCACAGTCACAACCACAGCGCAACAGGTGTGTTAAGTTTGACGTATTAAAATGTACGTCAGGCTTGTTATTAGAGTTTCATTTGCATTATTATATGTAGCATTTTCACTTTATGTTATGAGTAAACTCGACACATGCTCAATTGAGGGTTTTATAAATCGGCACTCCCTCTCACGTGAGCTACTACTGGCATGACCATCTGCAAGCAGATCGGAGACCACAGAGGGATGCAACTAAACGTGAACTTTCGGGCTAAGACCTAGATCTAATACCATGTTAAATTTCATAAATAGACTAAATACAATGATTTGAGACTTACACTACTAAAATGTTAATCTTATTAGTAAAGTTTCATTTGCACCATTATATGTGATATTTTCACTCTATATTTATTTGTCTGATGTGAAACTTATTTCACTCACTTCAACAGGTAATTTTGATTATCTGACAACTTATCTTGAGGAAGAAGAAGCAATCAAAGCAGGGGAGAGTGGTGCTTTTGTGAAATCGAACCCTAACAAGTTTATCAGAGATATGACAACGAATCTTATAACCGCGGGCAGAGACACGTCGAGTGCAACTCTTTCTTGGTTTTTCTGGCTCGTCGCGACCCACAAATCTGTGGAAACCAAGCTCTTAGAAGAGATCAAAGAAAATTTGAATCAAGATGTGAACACACTGGTTTATCTCCACGCAGCCTTGTGCGAGACGATAAGGCTATACCTGACCGTGCCTTTCAATCACAAATGTTCACTGTTACCGGACACTCTCCCGAGCGGCCTTCGTGTCGAGGCGAATACGAAGATTTTCATATCTTACTATGCATTGGGAAGGATGGGGCGAAGATTGCTACGAGTTCAGGCCGGAGAGATGGATCTCGGAGGATGGAGGGATTGTGCATATGCCATCGTACAAGTTCGCGGCGTTTGGTGCAGGACCGAGAAGCTGAGTGGGTAAAGAAATGAGTTTCATTCAAATGAAAATAATTGCTGCTGCAATGATCTTCAACTATCAGGTTGGAGTTGTCGATGAAAATGATCCAGTTTTGCCTAGCATTTCTATGGTAATGCACACCAAACATGGCTTGAAGGTAAGAGTCAGCAAAAGAAGCTGTGTGTGACCAGAAAATTAACCACCAGTACTGAATAATATGGCACTAATAAGTAATAACTATGGTAATAAATTAATGAATAAAAGTTAATTCTTGCATTTGATCAGTAGTACTGGAATATATATGTGTGCCTAGGTACTGTACTGCAAGAAATATGTAATATGTTTACGTGAAAAATGAATAAAACAAACCGAGATTACTCGTTGCTGTGTCACATTTTGGGATAAATGGGGTAATTAATAAGTAAACGTGTACAATCTATAGTTATGAGAAATAGTAAATATGACAGAAAGTATTAGTCAAACTATTAGAAGTTGATATTCGTCAAAGTGAGCGCGAAACACTCAAAAATTCACTATTCTAATAATTATGCGTGTTAATTCACGAGTTGGACGTCAATTTATAAGTTTGAGTGTGCATTTTTTTTTCCTCAGGACTAAAAATAGTGAATTAAAGGATCATAAAAAATATTTAGACCAAGATTGAAAAAATGCCATGAACAATGTACTTAATTTATGCTCTTAGGCTCTCCAATATAAATATAATTCAACATTTATTGTTCAGTGAACAAGGCATATATATACATATGGGAGGTTCATATATATGAACACAATTCGATAATCAAATCACCTGAACATGATCTCTTGCCTGAGACACATTTAGAACTGAAATTCAAGGCTTAGCTTTTATTTACTATATTATTCAGTACTGATATATACATCGATCTTCAATATCAAACACTTCTTTTATTGAGACTTAATTACCTTCAAGCCATGTTTCATATGTAGTATCATAGAAGTGCTTGGCACAACAGGATGATTTTCCACAACCTTGACCTGATACTTCAAAATGATTGCTACTGCAACGTACTATTTTCATTACAACAAAACTCATGTCCTTGCACAAACAGCTCCTTGGTCCTGCATTGAACGCTGTGAACTTGTAAGATGGTACATGTTTTATCTTACCATCCTCTGAAATCCATCTCTCTGGCTTGAACTCGTAGCAATCTCTGCCCCATATTTCCTCCATCCTTCCCATTGCATAAAAAGAAATGAAAATCTTTGTATTTGGCTTCACATGGTGTCCACTGGGAAGAGTGTCTGCTTTCACAGCACATTTGTGATTGAAAGGCACAGATGGGTATAGCCTTAGCGTCTCACACAACGCTGCGTGGAGATAAACCAGTTTGTTCACATCTTCTGTGCCGAATACATGGATCTGCTCGTTCAAATTCTCTTTGATCTCTTCTAAAATCTTGGTTTCAACTGACTCGTGCGTCGCGACCAGCCAGATAAACCAAGAAAGAGCTGCGCTGGGCGTGCCTCTCCCAGCCGCCAAAAGATTAACTGCGATGTCTCTCAGAAACTTAATGACGTTGCGTTTGATCATAAGTAATGCATCTTCTTCCATAAGATAAGCTGTCAAGAAGTCGAAATCGCTGCCGCCGGCTTCCATTTTGTCTCGCTTGGATGCGATGCAACGGTACACAAGTGCTGGCGCTCAGCTTCTTCTCTGATCCAATCTGAAGCCATTTCATCAACTTCCAATATTTTACTGGCACGGCGTGTCTGTACAGCAAAACCTCCTCCATTTCACTGAATGCCTTCTCTTAAGGAACTTCCGGGAGCTCCACAGAGAGGCATTTCGGATCGCAGCCTCAAACCAGCAAGCAAGTAATGTCAAAACTTAACCGCTCAAATACATCTTCCATATTTACCTCCATTTTCTGTGCGCAGACATGATCAAGAACTGGAATTAAGCTATAGGCCACCTTTTCTTGAATCGTTTTCTCCAGAAACAACCGGAACTTGGTGCCGTTAAGATATGAGTGAATGAACTTTCTTTGGAACAGCCATGAATCTGTATCAGCAGTAAGAATTCCATCCCCAAAAGTTTCAAAAATGGTAGTGAACTCGGGACCTTTGGAGTAGTTAGGGAAGCTTTTGCACAAGATATGGTTTGTGTTCCTAGGATCGCTGGTGATAACAAAGTCAAGACCAGAAAACAAAGGTCCTTTGAACACGAACGTGCCTCCGATCTGTTTCAAACTCTCGGCCACATAGTCGTGTATACGAGGTAGATTCCAGAGAGGACCTGGGAGCATGCCAATGACAGGCCAATTTATAACGGGTGTGTTTTTATTTTTACTCCACTGGAACAGTAAATATAAGCAAACAAATCCCAACAGGAGTTCTGTGTAGGAAATTGTAGCCATTGGAGCTCTAACCAGCTATGTTAAGCTTTTGCCTCTTCCTCTTGCTATTTATAAGCTAAAAGCCTTGTTTTTTTTGCTGTTTAATGTAAACCTTGACATGTGTTTTTCATATAGGCTAATACCTTGTTTGGTAACTCTATTTGGTGATGATCAAAAATGTCTATTTTTTACTGGACCTGGGTTGCTCCTATGAGCTTCCAACCCTCATTGTGTGTGTTAACTGATATCGGTGTGAGTAATAACAGTTATGTGTCTGGGTGGTGGATTATTTAAATGTGAGGTATACCGTTAAATGGTAAACAATGGATTTACATCTATTTCTTATGTTTTTGCGGTGGATCTTTATATTTGAGGTAGACCGCGGTCAGATGGGAAGCTCGGATGTATTTGTGAGTTTACCTCCTATTTGTTACATGTGTCTGTGTGGTCGATCATTTAAATGTGAGGTATGCCCGGTCAGACTGTAAGCCCACATGTATACGTGGGTTTACCTCCAGGTTTGTAACATATGTCTGAGTTGTGGACCCTTTAAGAAAATTTCAAGTTTATTTATTTATTTTACATTAAGGGCAATATAATCATTTCATATATAATACTCCTCATTTTACACAATTTTACTAAACAATAATTTTGTTTTCAAACTTCTTCGAGACATTATTTTACCAAACAAACCTCCTACAATTCCCTATAGACATGTAAACTTCTTTTAGTCAGATCTATACACATGAAGTAGACTTACCAAACAAACAAAGACTAAGACTACGTTCGTGAACGTAAATTTGATTTGAAACTTTGAAAGAATTGTCATTCGAAATCTAGCATTCCCTACAAGAAAGAGGACTTTCCGTGACGGAAAATAATGGGCTGTCGCCCAAACCACAGAAATGCGATCAGAAATCCACTGGATTATGGGCCAAAAATGTGGGCGACGTATTAGCTGACTCGAATAGACTGCCAGAGTGAGCGACAGATTCACTGTCGAGGAAAACATCTAACCCAAATACATGAGTGACGTTTTGGGCTGACTCGAATAGATTTCCAGAATGAGCGACAGAGATACAGTCGCGGAGAACATCTATTTCTTTTTTTTAGCGCCAACTAGCTGCATTCTCCATCTCACTCGCACCCAAAACTTAATCTCTGCTCCTGCGTTCTCCTTCTTCTCCGTTTTCCATCTCACCTGTTTTCTACAGATTCCCTTATTTGCTCC
>JAYMTA010000583.1:0-26528 GCA_036897625.1 Pelargonium cotyledonis
CACACATATATATATATATATATATATATATATTCAAACTAAGAACATGATTCACAACCATTTTAAGGAATAAAAGAGGATATTTTAGTTTCTGGCTAATTAATTGTTTGTAGTTGCTGGTTACTTTGAGAAAAAACATAAAATAAAGGTAAGGTGGATTCTGAAAAGTAAAACTAACGTACGAAAACAGTGTACGTGTTTCCTGAAACATATATTTTGGCAGTCTGTGCTTTTATGTTATATTTTTGTAGCTAAGGGAAGCAAGCAATGGAAATTAATTCTCAGCCAAAAAAGATGCAACACTCCAATCAGAAGATCATCTTTGCACACCAGCACCCACCCCTTTTATCATCCATGGATCAATACCTTGAGATTATAATGATATTTATGTTTTCTATTTTTTTGTCTTTGCATGGGTTTTGACTAGCTAGTAAAGACAAGGGCTAAATACGTTTTATTTGGGCATTTAGCCAAATTAATCATGGCCATGTGGTACCAAATCATGTTGGAACAATATTTGAATTTTTATGAGGTCATAAGTTCATTTATATCCACTTATAATTTTTTGTCTTTCATTTCAAGTGTTCACTTTCCATCTTAATTTGTGTTTCAGGATCTTTTTTTTTTGTGTGTTCTAACACATGTGAACACTCATCTTGATAGATAGAGCTATTTTTCATTTTTTTTTCAATTAAAAAATTATGTAATATCCACGTCATTTAATGCCATAAGAGTCACGTCAATGATAATTTATCATGTCAGCGTAAAGTTGTTGAGCTGACATGGAGTTAACGTAACGCTTACAGATGGTAGTACTAAAGTAGGTTCAAAATCGAAGTCTGAGTACGAACTCTGTTACACGTATTATTTAGGTACTAAATTAGATTTTCTGGCAAAGTTTAGGTAACATTTTTGTCTTTATCTCTTCAAGCAACTAAACAAGGTATTTTTTTTTTTTTCAAAGTTGAGCTACGCAATAGGGGGTAGCTCTCCCTTTTAACCCCCCCCCCCCCTTCCCCGACACAATGGGATTTGAACCCACGACCTCTCACATGAAGATGTGTGTTCTTGACCATTGCGTCATCCCCTGGGGACATTTAATTTAAACAAGGTATTCATTTTGTGAAATACTTCATTAATAAACAAGATCAATGCATGAAATTAAGAAATTATATAAATATTTAATAAATAAAATGAGTAGGATAACAAATTATGTAAGGAGCATGTGCAAATAAGAATTAAATCTAACATATTGATGTGTCACAATTTGTAAAAATAGGTTCATATATGTTAAGTAAATCTTATGGTTGTTATGTGCAAAGTTTCAATCTTGATGCTTCTCTCAAACCGGGTTGATGCTTTAAAATATGGAAGGGAAACATTGCTATGTTTCTCATTTAGAGAGTTCAGGAAAACTTAGAAGCATAAAGATTGATTTTTTTCTTTTTTTTTAAGTGATTTTATTGTTTTGCCTAGGTATGTTTCTCTTTACAAAAGGACAGTGAGTTGTTTTCAATGTTGATAACAAGTTAATCTTTCCCTCTCATTGGACCACCACCACCAGCTCTCCTCTATCTTCGACGGTCTTTGATAGACAAGGAGCTCACGGTTTAAGGTATACATTTGTGCCCAATTTAAGTATGAACCAATTCAATGTTTGATTTGTTATAGCATGAATTCAACCTATGTTTTGTGGATAAGAGGACTACTATCATTGTACAAAATTGGAAACTGCATTTGACACTATAAAGACAAATGAAAATATAAAGAGAAAATGGAATATGAGTCAAGATTTTTTTTGACTTAGGCTAAGCCAAGCTAATGAGGTGATGACATCTCAATTAGTTCCACCCATACCCATCCAAGTGAATTGGTAGGAGCGGAGCAACCCGCTCGGATCCAAGTTTTTTAATGAAGTGTCACCACCTCATTAATAAATTGGCTTAGACTCCCATTTCCCATCTTGAGCTGTAGAATGAAATATTATGTTTTGTCAAAAAGTCAAATATTGTAGAAAGCAAGTAAAGAACAGTACATATCAATTACTTTCTGTGACTTTTGAAAGTTAAACCACTATTTTAATTTTTTTCTTTTGCTCAAAGTTCACTAAATCACTGAATTAGCATTGCTCTAATGAATTTCTAACCACCCAACCAATTTCCAAATTGGCGCCATAGGTTTTGCTAAAATCATCGACAATATGGTTTTCGTTTCTATCGTTGATCAAAGACGGTTTTTTAACCGTAGCTGATTCAGTCGTTGTTTTAAGATTTTATTTATAATGTTAGACCCATCATAACTAGCTGCGTTAGTGTTGATTTTAACACTTTCTGGCGGAGGCTTCCGCCACCCTCACGACCTCCCCAATCCTGGCTGTTAGTTGTTCTATCCCGACCATGTAGCCACCCCCGCCTTTTCTATAGCTTTAACCCATTCATTGTGTAAGGCTGATGGCCTTCAAATATGTGATTCTTGTTTGACCATAGATTGAATTTATAAGAATTCATGTAGACACTGCTCGAGAATGCTCTCCTTATGGTCTTTCATGCTTCTGCCTGTGGACTAGGGTTTTTTAATAGTGTGGCTAGAGGAGTGCGGCGGCGGCTGCCAGGTGTTCGCTGGAGATTGTTTTTAGAAGGCTGGTTTAGTGAGTGGCAGATACTGGATTGGAGAGAAGGGACGGGTACATAGCAGATCGAGAGAAGCGGTGCAGAGTTTCGGACGAGGCCGAGAGAAATGGTTAGAGAGGGATGCAAATGATGGCCATAGCGGGGGAGGAGAAATGAGGGATGATAGTGGATATGGCGATAGAGACAAATGGAGCAAGAGAGGCTCAAAAATGGCAGATCGTTGGCAGGTTTTTTACTCCGACGGTGGTTAATTTTGATGCCATGCGACACCAAATGGCTTCGGTATGGAAACCGGCTATCCGAATGGGTGTGATGGAAGTGATAGATGATCGACTGGCACATCTGGAGCAGCGTTTCATCTTTGAGTTATACCTTGAGGCTGATGCGAGAAGAGTGATGGAGGGGGGTCCATGGACCTTCAATCATAGTGCACTCATTTGTAAGATGTTGAAGACTGGAGATATTCTGGCTAGAGTGGAGTTACATGAGCTGCGTCTGTGGGTACAACTCCATGATTTGCCAGAGGGATTCCGAACAGAGAAGATATGTAAGAGTGTTGGAGACTATACAGGCAAGTTCATCGAAATGGATCCAAATAATTTTAATCGTAACAAATAATCATATCTGAGGATTAGAGTGCTAGTGGATGTGCGTCTACCCATCAAACGCCGATGGCGGGTGAAGGCGGTGGGAGGTCTGTGGTCGTGGGTCCTGTTTAAGTATGAGCGACTTCCCAATTTCTGCTTATTTTGTGGAGTGATAGGTCACAGTGACCAAGTTTGTAAGTAGCACTTAAGGAACCCGGATGCAGGACCAGAGAGAGCATATGTAGTTTGGTTAAGGGTGGCGAGGAGAAGGAGCAATGATCAAGTGGGTGCTAGGTGGCTGAGGGACACCGAAGACCCGGATGAGCCAATTGCACCAATGGACGTTAGTAAACCAGTCTCAGATGAGCAAATCTCAGTCTTGGAGGAGAAAGATGGCACTACCATCGTGGATGAGAAGCGTCGTAAGACGTCGGAGCTGGGAGAAAGGTCGGACCAGGAAGCTCTCGACATGGACTGGGTAGAGAAGGTCCACCCCGGAGCATAATCGGAGGCAGGTTAGGGTTGCCCAGGATTGCTAGGAGTTTAGATGGTTCAGGCATGGTTTTAATGCTAGCAACGTCGAGTTTCGCGTTAGGACTTGAATGTTTGTCTGGTATTGGGTTCTGTTATTTCCAGTTTCTTTTGGATGTAGGATCAGCGATTTAGGGGTCGACTAGGGTCGGTTTTCTGGATCTTCGTCTGGTTCTCGAAGTTACTTAGTGGTTGCTTGTAAC
This sequence comes from Pelargonium cotyledonis, assembly GCA_036897625.1. Taxonomy (NCBI): domain Eukaryota; kingdom Viridiplantae; phylum Streptophyta; class Magnoliopsida; order Geraniales; family Geraniaceae; genus Pelargonium; species Pelargonium cotyledonis. The sequence continues at coordinate 3,952 of JAYMTA010000583.1, forward strand.
TTCATTTGATTTTATAGTAATAATACTCATATTATTTTCCTCAGAATTTATAAGAATTCATGTTATAAGAAAATAAAGCAAACAATTGTTTTAAGACAATTTTAATAGAGCAGTTTTTTTAGGATGAAAGAAGTTTAAGTATTACATAAAATTATCTCATCAAAATAAAAGTATTACATAAAATAAAAGGATAGCCCATCATCCTATAAGTAGGGCCCAAGTAACGAAGCACATCATCCTTTGTACTACAATCTCATGCAGATGCATGACCTGCAAGTCTGCAACAGCTTAATCAGGTGCAAATTAGAAATAATGATCAAAATCAGCCTATTCAGCCCCTCACGCAGCCTGCGCGCACACTTCCTGCACCGCACTGCAGAATTGACACCTTTTTGTTGTACGATACAATAACCTCCACCGTATATTCCCTCACTCCCTCACTCACACACACTCCACCATCACCAGATTCTCGCACCACTCCTCAGCTTCCAACAATCCGTTCACCATGGCCGCCATTTCTCACCTCCAGTAGTCACCGGAACCCCCCTGTTTACGCGACCTCCTTCTCTCACTGATCAGTGCCGCATTTCCTCACTTCATCTCTGCCGTGAGCTTCTGCTTGCCATTAAGCCTACCACAGCCACAGATCCGGCTCTGAGACCACCTCCTCTGTTCACGGCATCCTTTTCTCACCTGTGACATAAGGTAGTCGCCGTTCTGTTTCAAATAAGTTTATATGCAACTTTATATCTCAATCACTCCATAGCATCCCTTGCCAACCAGCCAGACTGTTTGTTTGTTTGTATCAATGAATCTGAAGTTAATGTTGTTACTAGGTTAATTGTTTGTTTGTTAATTTGTTTGTTCTTAGTATTCTATGCAAATGTTTCTGAGTGCTATTATGCTTTTCAAAGACTTCTGGGACAGGAATAAAGTTAATGACTTAGTGACTTAGTGCCTAGTTTGAGTCTTAAATGATAAAATTGAGGGAAATTGAAAATGGAAGTTGGTGCCCATATTTAATAGGTATAACTTTGTAGTGTAGCTAATTTCTTGACAATAAATTAACTATCCTGGTCAATTTGTATAACGGTAAGCAGGCTATATCGACATACATATATAAAACTGATTACCAGAACAAAATCTAGCTATATATGTCAAGCAAGTCATTGTAATGATAGTCACTGTAAGGATCAAAGTATTTATCTGAATATATATAAGATATGTAATGTGAGTTAGTTGCTCTGTGTTTCTTATTTTATATGCAGTAGTATTTCAAGTTGTTGTCAGGTTTATGCTTGTGATCTGTTCCATTGATCCTTTTAATAGTCAAAGAGGTCCATTGATCCGGTTCATATTGTATATGTTGTTGACTGAATTAATTCCATGTCAACTTTATATTTCAATTTCAGCTATCATCTTTGTATCCACAAGATCCAATTGTTTTTGGTGGTTGACAACCTTGCTTTTAGTTACTAATACATGCCCACAAATTTCTCATTATGATTTTCCCTTGTTATATAATTTGGCTATGAGTATGCCTCACCCTGACTAGTATTTTCCCTTGTGATTAGGAGACAGATTTGTATTATCTCTTTGTTATAATGTCCCATCTCTTCATTTATTGCTTTTCAGATGATAATTGCCCCGGATGAAGTCTTTGATGCTCATCATGAAGGTGGTAATTTTACTTTTCCAACAGAACTAAGGAAACTGATTAAATTAAGAAGAAGGAGAGATATATATGTGGTATATCGGTTATGAAAAATTATAAGGAAGGAGCATGGTACGTTGGACTTGATATTCTTGATGGAGGATAAAAAAAGATATATCAAAGCTCGATTCCGGCCGCTGACTGATTTATATTTCGTCGGATATTGCAAAGGTAAAATGGGTGAAGAAGACACAAGAGTATGGTTTGTATTGGCAGAAGCTCCGAATAAAGAAGAAAATTCTGTTTCCTCTAAAGTTTCATCTTCTTCTTCCTCTCGTAAAAGCGACACCCTCAAATACAAATCAATTAAAGATGTGAGTGAAAATGGGTGGCATGAAGAACGGTTACCATTTACAGGTCAGTACATCAGTGGTAAGAGCACGTTGGGCGTCTCCAGTATCCATATAAGCAAAGGTGCACTGAATGCTGTTCTTGAAACCCTTTATAAAATGGATGATACTAACAAATCAAACTACGGGGAATGGGCCAAGTCTTGCTCGGTGATACCTATACTTATTTCGGAGGCAACACGATTCGAATGGATTCGCTGTGAAATAGAAAATGTATGGAAGGATGGAGGTGATTTTGAAGTTTGCAATGACACATGGGATCTGATTAAGAACTGGGATAATGCATCTTCTCTGGTGTATGCAAATAGACAACGTCAAGAGAATGAAAGTGTCGAATGCACGAGTGAGACTGTGCCTGTTACCCACGCTTTGATGAAATTTCTAAAGAAGGAGGAGTACAATTAATACTGTTGGTCAACTCAAGACTGTCATTGGACTTTTAAAACCATTAAAAGAATCTTCATCAAGCAAACCAGATAAGGTTAAAATCAAATTTCAAGGAGGTCGGGGACAAAAAGAATAAGGGTACAATGAGGTAATGTTTCATTAATTTATCCATTTCCATATATTGCAAATATTTAGAGTATCTACACTGTTTCCTTTCCCTTTGGTACCTGAGTTATATATATATGTATGACAAACATGTGTTTTTTGTTTGTAGGAAATGACAACCCATGCACAATTTTGTGAGCTGGAGAATGACTCATTACAGTTTTTCTTTTCTTTTTTAGATTCAGTTTGTGTTCTTGTTAAATACAGTTTGCAGTCAATTAAGTACTAGTAGTAACAACATTAAGCTACACTCTGTTGCACTACTTTTCCACCCAACCAAATGGCATGTTAAACTTTCCTCCCTACTCTCTTCATCCCACTTTCCTCTCTATCAGCTTAATGCAATGTTAGAAAACAGAGAATCGCAGCAGATGAAACTTGCTCAAAATCTTCAAGCAAATTATATTAATATCTGGAAGAAACTAATAATGAACCGATTCATTGTATTTCTGAGTAAACGATCAATAGTAGAGCTGCAGTGTGCATATAACAGTAATTCTAAAGTATGACAGTGGCTAGAGATTACTCATTAGATTTCCAAATGACTATAGATTAATTATCAAGTGGTTTTCTATGAACACAAATTTAGGCATTAAACCAATGAGACGGGAACAAGGGACACCAAAAGTTGCTTTCCTGATCTTATAGTAATGACCGGAAATGACAGATGCAGAGGCACAGGGCAGATTTGATCAACTACTATACGTTACAATTATCTAATCATATGGTAGCAGTGTCTCATGACAGCCACCAAGTAACATGTGTTGCTTTATAAATAAAAAAACAAAACTGAGACTACATGACAGATAAAAAATTAAAGAAGATAAACCCAATTACATGTTCACAAATCATCACCCACCTAAGTGTTTGACATGTGATTTCAAACTTTGACTCTAAATTCGTTATGTAGATCCTGCATCCTAACATATATTACATATTCACATATTTCATGACCTCAAATGTTGTGCTTCCACTTACTACTTACAGAAAAAACAAAAGGTAGCCAAAATGGGACATGCCCATACCCATAATACATACTTTAGCATGGCACACCAACTGTTTGTGAAAATGTCCAAGTCAAAAACCGAGAGATACATTTCAAGAATTAAAAATTAATCAGAACCTAGAGCCATCTCCATCCAAGGACCCCAATTTCTTGGGCAAAGGAATTGGCAGAGGGACTCACCCAAACCTTCAATGGAAAGGCTAAAAAATAAGGGCTGGTCCCTTATTTTAGGGCCTCCCTTGACTCTCTCTCTCCTCCTCTTTTTCCCAATAAGCCTATAAAACGTTGACAAGTGTCCAATATTAATTATATTATTTATTTTTATATACATATGGGTCTCATTTAAGGATTTAAAAGTGAGTACCAACAATGGAGTCATTTTTTTATTTTGAGTCCCTTGCTGACGTGGCAGACAAAAACTTACAGATTTGACGGGAAGAGACTCAATATGAGTCCCTTGAATGTGGATGCTCTAATGGTGCCCTAAACGTGCCCTAATCGTTCTCTAATAAGCCAATAACAGTGCCAAATTTTCAAACCTAACCCTAAAACATACAGAAAATTGTAAAAAATTAGATCATTACCTGGAGATTCCAACTATGGCCCTCCAAAAAGTGCTCCTCACTGCCCAATGTTCTTGTCTCCTTCGTGTTTTCTACTTTCCAAACAGTAAGATTCTCTCCACTGTCGAAATCGAATATGACACTTGCGAGTCACTTGCTCCTTCTGCACTTGCGCGAGTATCGTCCACGATGAAGACGGAAAAGATGGAGGAGACGTAAAGTCCATTGGGCGGGAAAGCTTAAGGAGTTTCATCACATGACAAGCACGTGTTCAATTTTTTCAACTCGGCATCAGACGTGGAGGTCCACGTGTGACGGAACTTGTGTGACTGAATGAACATTAATGAAATTCACGGCAGGGATTTTGGGTAACAGAACAAAGAAAACTGGACTGCAAAAGAGGGGTCGTTGACTTGTGGCCATTAACTCACTTCCTCTTACCTCTTTACCTTCTCTCTCTCCCTCTCCCTCTCCCTCTAATCTCCATTGCAAACATTTTCTCTCATCTTCTGCAAATACTCAGTAGTTTCATCGATTTTCAATGGAGGTTGCTGTTGGAGGAGCTTTACTGAGTGCTACCTTTAAGAAGGTGTTTGAGAAGTTGGCTTCTTCTCAAGTGCTTCAATTTGCAAGCCAGATCTGGGAGAAGAAGCTGCGCAACATCCATGCTGTTCTTGAAGATGCCGAAGACAAGCAGACCACAAGGAGTCTGGTGAAAACCTGGTTTAATGATCTCAGAGACTTGGTCTATGACGCCGAGGATGTTTTGGACGAGTTCGCTACCGAAGCTCTGCGCCTCAATTTGAACAACACACAACAACTGGTACAAAATTCCTACCTGCCAACTACTTTGCTGGTTTTAAGTTTAATGCTGTGATGAGCTCCAAGATAAATAAGATCACTGCAAGACTGAGTACTATTTGTGATGAGATGGCTCAATTAAATTTGGTGGAGAGAGCTGTTGGAGGACAAAGATCTGCAGGAAGGTCTGATTCTAATGCTACTCCAATACTACCAACAACTTCTGTGCTTGATTATCATGTTTTCGGCCGGGACGAGGACAAGAAGGCTCTTCTTCATTTGTTGCTGACTACTCAACCAGCTGCTGGTCAAGGAGTGCCTGTGATTCCGATTCTAGGCATGGGAGGGTCGGGGAAGACAACTCTGGCTCAGCAACTCTACAACGACGATGAGGTCAAGGGTCGTTTTGAGCTCAAGGCATGGGTCTGTGTTTCGGACACTTTTGATATTGTTAAGATAACAAAAACTATTATACAGTCATTTGGCGAAGAGACTCCTGATGACATGACTCTAGATCAGCTTCAAGTCAAGTTGGGAAGCACCGTCTCTGGGAAGAAATTTTTGGTCGTTCTAGATGACGTTTGGAACGAGAAGTATGAAGCTTGGATGGTCCGTCACAAGTCTTTTAAAGGAGGTGCGTCAGGGAGTAAGATTGTCGTTACCACTCGTAATTTTGAAGTTGTAAAAACTATGAGCGATCCTTCTGCAGCATACAGTTTAAGGGAGCTGTCGTTTGATGATTGTATGTCTTTATTTGCTCAACATACATTTGGAGCAACCAATTTTGATAGACACCAAGATTTGAAAGATATTGGGGAAAAAATTGTCCTGAAATGTAAAGGCTTGCCGTTGGCAGCAAAGACACTTGGTGGTTTGTTGCGCACTAAGTTGCGCCCCTGTGAGTGGGCAAACATTCTTAAAAGTCGGATTTGGGAATTGCCAAAAGATAAATGTGATATCCTCCCAGCTTTGAGATTGAGTTATGAGCATCTTCCCTCTCAATTGAAGCAGTGTTTTGCTTACTGTGCCACAATTCCTAAAGATTACGAATTTGACATGAATAACTTAGTCATGTTATGGATGGCCCAAGGTTTTCTTCCTCAAGTGAAACAGGAGAAGCATTCGCAAGACGTGGGTGTTGAATTCTTTGATGACTTGTTGTCGAGGTCATTTTTTCAATATTCAAGCAAAGATAGTACAAGATTTGTGATGCATGATCTCATCCATGATCTAGCTCAACACGTTGCAGGGGAAATATGCTTCCATTTGGATGCTAAGCTGAAGACAGATGAACCCCCTTCAACTACTCAAACGGTACGCCATTTGTATTTTACATGCTCTAGCTTTGAAGTCTCAGGAAGATTTGGAGTGTTTGATGAAAGAAAGGGTTTGTGGACATTACTGGCTTTACCTGTTGGGGAATCATCTTCACATAACTGGATATCCAATGAAGTTTTGAAAAGATTGTTGTCAAAGCTGAACAAATTGAGAGCACTATCGTTGAGCAGTTATGGTATTAGGGAGGTACCAAAGTCAGTTAATAGTTTGAAGCATTTAAGGTACCTGAATTCATCAGATACTGCTATCAGGTTGTTACCTGAATTTGTTTGCTCTCTCTTGAACTTGCAAACGCTGCAATTAAGAAAATGCAGGGAACTTGAGAAGCTGCCTACAAGCATTGGAAATCTAACCAACTTGTGCCATCTTGACATCAGTAGAACACCCAAGTTGAAAGAGATGCCAATGGGAATTGGTAATTTGACAGATCTTTGTAGTTTGGTAAAATTCATTGTGGGAGTGGGAGTGGGAGTGGGTGATGAGCTCAACATAAGAGAGTTGAAAGGCCTTTCTCATCTTAAAGGAGAGCTTTCTATTCAAGAGTTGCAGAATGTGAAGTATTATCGACATGCAAGAGAGGCTGATTTGCAGGGCAAGGAAAGTCTAGAAAGATTGGTTATGGAATGGAATTCAAATGTTGCCGCAAAGGGAGCAAATTCAAATGTTGCCGCAAAGAGAAGTATGAAGCTTGGATGGTCCGTCACAAGTCTTTTAAAGGAGGTGCGTCAGGGAGTAAGATTGTCGTTACCACTCATAATTCTGAAGATACACGAACACTCTTCAACTATTCAAAAGGTGCGCCATTCGTCTTTTACATGCTGTTCCTGTGAAGTCTCAGGAAGATTTGGAGTGTTTGGTGAAAGAAAAGGTTTGCAGACATTATTGGCATTACCTGTTGGGAAATCATCTTCAGATAACTTGATATCCAATGAAGTTTTGAATAGGTTGTTGTCAAAGCTAAAGAAATTGAGAGCACTATCTTTGAGCAGTTATCAGATAAAGGAGGTACCAGAGTCAGTTAATAGCTTGAAGCATTTAAGGTACCTGAATTTATCAGATACTGCTATCAGGTTGTTACCTGAATTTGTTTGCTCTCTCTTGAACTTGCAAACACTGCTATTAAGAAGGTGCAAGGAACTTGAGAAGCTGCCTACAAGCATTGGAAATCTAACCAACTTGTGCCATCTTGATATTAGTGAAACACCCAAGTTGACAGAGATGCCAGTGGGAATTGGTAATTTGACATATCTTTGTACTTTGAGAAAATTCATTGTGGGAGTGGGAGTAGGAGTAGGTGATGGGCTCAACTTAAGAGAGTTGAAAGACCTTTCTCATCTTAAAGAAGAACTTTCCATTCAAAAGTTGCGTAATGTGGGGAACTATCAACATGCAAGAGAGGCTGATTTGAAGGGCAAGGGGGGTCTAGAAAGGTTGGTGATGGAATGGAATAAGGAAGATTCAGATGAGGAAGCAGATTCAGATGCTGCCACAAAGGTTCTTGAGTTGTTGCAGCCCCACCGAAATCTGAAAACACTTGCAATTAACTTCTATTGCGGAAGAGAATTCCCGTCGTGGATAGGAGATCCATCGTCGATGAGTAATATAATAGAGTTGGTGCTATGTGATTGTTGGAAGAGTACATCATTACCATCTCTTGGGAGACTACCTGTGCTCAAGTGCTTGACTATACAGGGGACGAAGGCAATAAAGAGTTTGGGTTTTGAATTCTATGGGGGTGTTTCGGCTTTTCCAGCATTAGAGACTCTAAACTTTCGGGATATGTTGGGATGGGAGAAGTGGTGTTCATCTGAAGTTCCCTTGTTTGCTTGAGCTTGAGTTACTAAATTGTCCACTTCTAATTGGAGAATGTACTGTCAGCCTTCCGTCACTTTGCCAATTGAAGCTGGAGAATTGTAACGAGTCCGTTCTGAGATGTATGATTGACCTTGCCTCCCTCACAACTTTGAGGATCAAGAAAATGCCAGGGCTTTGTTGTTTACATGAAAGTGTTGGGCAGATGCTGGTGGCACTGAAACATCTGGAGCTGCATGAGTGCGAAGACCTGACGTGTTTGTGGCAGATTGGAGCTGGAATTGAAGAAAACTTCAGAAGTTTGACAAGTTTGGATTTAAGGAGATGTCCCCAGCTTGTATCCTTTCTCACAACATCAACAATAAAGAAGATGGCGTCTCTTGAAAAGGTAATTGTCATGAACTTTCCAGATATTGGATCTGTCCCAATCGGGGAACAGCAGGAAGAGAATGGTTTTCCAAGGAAGCTGAGTGATGTTGAGCTTGAGGATTGTGGAGGTGAGTTCATAGAGTGGATGGTGAATGGGATAATGAGGAGGCCACATGATGGTAACCCTTGTGTTGCTGTTGAGCACTTGAAGATTAGAAGTTGTGATTCTCTCCAACACTTGGGGATTAAAAATAAGCTAAAATTGTTGGAAATCTCAGATTGTAAAAACCTGGTGTCCCTGTGTAATTCAGAGCAGGGGGTGAGTAGTGATATTAATTTGGAAATTGAATTCTTGGATATTGAGGGTTGTCCAAGATTCTTACTTCTTGGTGGTGGTGTAGTTAAGAGTCTTATTGTCCAGGAATGCGACCAGTTAGAATCACAAAAGTTGAAGGCATGAAGATAAGTATGTGTCCAAATCTGAAAAGGCTGCCAGATAGACTACACAGCCTCACAAATCTCACATCTTTGATGTTGTTTGAATGTGAAGGTATAGAGAGGTTCCCAGAAAGTGGCTTGCCCATCCCCAACCTCAAATCCTTGCAAATCTACATTTGCGAGAATCTAAAGTGGCTGCCAAAGAACATGCATAGTCTCACATCTCTTGAATTCTTGGTAATAAAGTTCTGTCCAGGTGTGGAATTCATTACAGAGGAACGAGGGTGTTTGCCTCCTAATCTAGTTCATCTCGAGATCAGTTATTGTTCTAATATGAAGCAGTCAATGACAGAGTGGGGGTTGCAAACTCTCACCTCTCTTGAAAGCTTAACCATAGGAGGACTACCTAAAGTGGCAGAAGACGAGGCAACTCTAACCGCTGTTTTGTAGCTTCCGACTTCTCTAACAGAGCTTCGTATCATAGATTGGGAGAAAGTGGAGTCCATAACATCATCTTCATGGGGAATTCAAAACCTCACCTCTCTTACAATATTGCAGCTTTGGCTGAGATTCTTGTCAAAGGAATGCTTCCCTCCCACACTGGAACAACTACTTATCAGAAAGTGTCCAATTGTTGCAAAGAAATGCTCAGAGGGAAAAGGAAAATACTGGCCCCTAATCTCCCTCATCCGTAAGATTATTTGACTAAGGTAACCATTAATTACTGTATGTTTTTATTTTTATTCAATTCACATCTGTAAAACTTGTTTGGTAATACATTGCAAAATTTTCTATATAAAATGCAGCTTGGAGGAAAAAATGGAAGAAAACCCATTTGCAATCTGCAGATGACACTACTACAAGGCTTTGTTTGCACATAGTTACAATGCATTTTAAAATGCAACAACTAACTACCAAAACTATCTCGAAAATGAAGGTAGAATTGATACCTAGAAACAGGGATCTATTTTCTCGTAATGGGAAAACCCGAGTCCATTTCTTGGTGTTGATATCCATATTGAAACTCTTGAAATGCATATTCTTATTCCCCGTGGAATAGCAAAGAACGAAACAAAGGTCTCCTCTGATGTCAACCAGATAATGAGTCTAGAAACTATGGATGAATTGAAGGTGCAGCTAGGGATAACTTATCCCAAAAGAAAGCTACAATTCGAACCGGAACTCGCTAGCACTCGAAACCCGATCCACATTTTTTCAAGTTCGGTTTGCATATAACCAATTTGATCAATTTTAAAGTTGAACAAACTCGTACAAACTTGCATATTTTACACGTAAATCCGCAATCCACACGTCTTTTGAGAGTCACTTCTACCTCTGATTATGGTATATAGATAGACAAGTCAAATAAAGGCCAATTCTTTCCACAAAAAGGGCAAGTTTCAAACAAAGGCCAAACATGTATTTCAAAAAGGTTAGCAAAATTCTCCAATGTACAAGAAGAAAAAAGCCTTAACTATAACTGGTTAATAGCATTATAGAATCAAAAAGCCATAACTAGGGTCATGAGTTCAGCACTCTCTCACCATGCTCGGGTGCGAAACTCGTGACCCAAAAAAATTGGCCTAACGAATGAGTAAATTCAAATACGAAGCTACCCATAAACGCTTGGGCTTTTCTCTCTCTCCCCCTCGCTCTTTTCCTAATTCATCAACATGTTCCCTGGGTCTCCTCAAAGAACCTTGAGAATGCTGCTTTCCATTCGGCACTTTGTGACTCACTGCAAAATATCCTATGCATTGTCTGCAACTCTTCGGGACTTGCTTTCTCAAGAAGTCCCCGAAGCACGGGCTCTACCGGATAATTGCCCTTGCCCGGCTCATTTAAGTTGATGCCAAATATTTTTGCGTCATTTTCTCTTAACGAGCAATTCAGTCCAAATGGGTATTGCTTGGCGACCTTGTTATTCCAATAGTCCGTGCACTGGCGAGCTGGATCAAGAGCCTCAATAGCCTGCAAAAAGTTTAATTAGAATCAGGATATTTGTTTTTGAAAAAAAATGCAGAACAAAAAATGCAAAGCAACAAATAGTAATCGGGTCTCTCCATCTCCCGAGACGACCCTTCTCATAGACAATGGACTCAAAAATTTGGAGTAAAACATGCAGACAATGTTCCTGTAATTCTGAACGATATTGGTCGGCTAACGTCTTCCAAGACATTTTACACAACCTAGTATTGAACAAACGACATTATTTATGGTAAATGCAACCATTGATTAAGCCATGCCTCCTAAATAAGCAGTCGAAAAATGTCACTAAAGGGTATAATGGATAGATTCTTACCTGTATGATAGGCGGGGATTGAAACCCAAACATTTCGAAACCATTGATGTTCTGTAAAGGGCGCAATTCTTGTTCCCCGAGGCTGTTGCGCCTGATGATTTCTTGATTTAATCTCTGTACCACAATCTCCCAGCATTCCTCCACTGACGTACTTGAAAAAATTTCAGCCGGAGAGTCTTCTGATGTAACCTGAAATACAAGGGGAGCCAAATGAGAGGAAATCAAGATAAGCGATCAAGAAACACTGAATGAAGAGGGAGGGAGGGAGAGGGGATGCAAGTGTTCCTGGGTCGTGTTGAGATTTTAGTATTCTGTTATTGAGTGGGTTGGCATTATCCAACATGTTTAAATGAACGGCCGATATTTTGAACCATATAATTTATGAGTCATTTTTTACATAATAAGTTAAGAAAATTACACTTTCATCCTTAAATGTACGGGTTATAAAATGGGTAAGGCATGACAAGTGGGTTTGACACGAACTTAACTAAACGGGCTAGGTAAGCTGCATGAACACAATAAAGCTGAAACCCAAACCGACTAAATTCGTGTCGGGTCATGACCCAAACTTCCAGCCATAACCAAATGATAAATTACAAAACCCTACAAGTGTTTTTTTCTTGTGTCTCGGTGTCACATTTCCAATTTTTTGTCGGTGCAAAGAAGTTCGTCTTTGTTGGGTACCCTAAATAGCATAATATGATCACAGAACTCAGAACTCTAAATAGCATAATATGTCTCGGTGGCTTCAACAGCACACACACACACACACACCAAAAAATAAAAACGACGAAACCAAACCTTAAATAAAGGCCCGAGGAATCCAGCATCAAGAACTTCAGATATATAGCTACAAGTTTCTGTTGGATTTAGCACACTAAGGAACTTAGAACGGCTTGCAAAACCTGCAGAAGCCAACAACACGCCTTTAGGAACCTATCATTGAAACCTTCTTATAAACAAGATGATGTCTCAGATAAAATATCAAAATCCGATCTTTCTACCACATCATACCTTTAGGAAATATGGCTTGCTTGCTGCTCCACAGCTTTCCACAAGCAAGAGATCCAACGTTCATAAGCTCCACACATGGGTCAAAACTTTGTATTGGATCATTTTTGTTGTTCGCAAGTACCTTTACATCTGGTCCGTCTACAGTTTCAGTCTTCGAGAAGCTGCTTGATGGGTCATTCGAACATGGAAGTGAAAGATCAAATCCAAACAGCTTATTACCATCCAATGAACATGATATATCAACATCATCACCAGCAAGTGGTATTACATCTGGCCCTTCTGTAGAATCTGAGCTAGAAAGTTTCTCCGGCTTACAATCCAACATTTTTATAGTCTCATTAGAACAGCTATAAGATGTATATAGAATCTTGCTTTCTTGTTCATCCGACAAAACATCGAGATTCAAATCAAAACAGCACTCCATTTTCAAATTATTGCCACTAGCTATATGAGATGTGCTTAAACAGGGGTTTCTACATTGAGACTCCGATTGGATCAGGTCAGAAGAAACGTGACTATGTGAACTACAAGGCGCACTTGCATCCTTATTTTCTTCAGTTCCGGTACAACAAGACGCTTTTTCCTGATGTTCGTTTCTTGGTGCTTCACTCGGATCCAACTCGGAAGTAACCATTCCAAGGTCTTCCGACGACCATGCTTTTATAGCATCTAATCCACCTTCCAATGCTTTTACCAATGTGTCTAATTCTTTTGTTGTGTGGCGGAGAAGAACATATCGATCGTCTATTTGACATGCACACAAACTGTCTACATGCTTAAGACATGTAAATTTATCGGGTGAGCATCTGCAACTAGAAGCAGACATGTGTAAGTCATAGAAGCAAGAGAAACATTCTCTTTCGCTTCCCAAATCAAAGTCGCTTTCCATCTTTTGGATCTTCAACTGAGTCGGTAGATTCTCAGTTCTTTCCTCCTCCATCCGCACTCTTTCCTGTACACAATAACAATCGAAAGCAAAATTAATAGAGTAAAATTTTACAGTATACGTGAACAGAGATTAAAGAGTGTTCCAGATATAGTTACCTTAACTGCCTTCGTAAGCAACCCATCCTTCCCACAAAAACTTCTCCATTTCAAATTTTCAAGAGATTCTTTTCCAGGAACTGATAGCTCCCAGAGTGCCCGGACAGCGTCTCGAGCTGATCCTAATAGTAATTTGTCATGTGACAGTGATGTCTTGCGGCACTGCTCACTGTAGAGCTCCACTGCATTTTGCCCGTGAACTAACCAATCAACCGGAGCCACATTCACTGCCTCCGCACAGTTGAATCCACAATTAAATCCCGAGTGGTAGGCCCTTGGAAATGTAAGGACAAACTCCCCTGAATGTTGTACGGCTCGATATACTGGTACGCCTTCAGATTTTAGGACTGAAGGAGAAAGCTGAGTAACCTGCCCAAAGACAATAATCATACATTTCAATGCGTCAAATATAATCAAAAACCATATTAGAATTAAAAGCAAATTAAGGCAGAAAAAAAATGGCAAAAGGAATTTTACTGAACCCACTTTGTTTACATAGCATACTCTTGTAACTATCAGGGGAGTTGGCAATTTGAATCAGAACCTGCATTTTTGTGGGTTCGGGTCGGGTTTGTCACTGACAAATTTCAGGTCGGGAAAACCCACTCACCCGCACGTTTTCTATGTAAAACTCACAACCCAACCCGCAAACTAGAAACCCACTATCTGCACCTCTTGTGGGCCAGGTTAGGTATTTTCAACCCAAACCTGGAAAACACGACCCGAAACCCAAATTGCCAACTCTAACAGCTAGTTATTTTATTTTGTTATTCACTAACAAAAAAATTGATGTTACATTAAGCAAGCAACTACATAAGAATTTTAGTTCTTGGATAGAAGCATTATATAAAGCGTTAAAAAACATAGTTCCTTACAAGTTGATGAAGCAAATCTGGTTGTTCTTCAAACAAATCAGGAAGATGCTTTCTCATTGCCTCCTCTAAAGCAGAAGCATGACTTCCAGGTACTCCATACCATACTTTTGGATCACCTAGGTGTAGATAGTTTAGCGAATACAAATGGTGGTCCTCAACATGCTGTTCCAAACCACAAAACGTGCATCAGCATCCAAAAACAAATAAAGGGAAACAAAATTAGAGATCATATATGAGAACCACAAATTATTATCATCAAAATCATGAAAAAGTAAGCCTAACTGCGGATATACGTACTCTGGATACATGGACACACATATAAGTTACTAGATTCCAAACCTTACTTTACTCACCCAACAAAATGATGAGAAGCACATCCCGACATAGAGCCACGGCACGAGGACTCCTGATATATCACATCCTTCAAAGGATAGTACTGAACCCGGAAGCCGTGGTAAGTTATTTAGGTTCCAACCAGACGTTGCATAGTGATCTGAATCACTTTCAGTAACCACGGATGAAGCCTTGGGAAATCCACTTCCAAAAGTTCCCGTTTCCAAGTCAGCTCCATAATAGACCTAGGGCACAGATGTATGAAGAAACTAACTATAAGCATATACAAAAAAATGTATACAAGCACATAAGATACGAGTTTACAAGAATACAATATTAACTTACCTCAACTTCATCTGTTGGTCGCTCTACTATCCGCCAGTACTCACCTTCAATGTCCTCCACAGACAGCTCCCGTTTTCTAGGTTCACTGGCACCAGCTTGTAAGTCTTTATTTTCTTCCTTCACCCCGAAGTAACAGTCTTTGAAATTATCGGCATGTTTCTGAAAAGCTTCAAAAGTAAAGTCCGATCCTGAATGGAATCCAAACTTGTCATCGGTCTCCGTCTCAACATTAGCTTCTGAGCCTGAATTAGTACGTCTCCTGGTTGCTCCCATTCTTGATTGTCTCCTCCGTTTTCGCTTACGGCTTTTTTTCTTTCTCATGGGCTCCCTATTTTGGAGCAAATCAATTTGCTGTGTACGGGTCGAAAATTTAGCAAGTTTCCATAGATGTTCCTCTTTAAGGAGACATGGTGGAGTCCAGGTCGATGGAGGAATGATCCGACATATACCATACGCTTCCGCTTTTAAGCGTATCTTTTCTATGTAACCCAAGGTATCTTCAAACTCCTAACAAATGTAACATCATATATAATTTAGTGAAAAAACAATTCACCGAACTGACATTATAGCTCTATTTCTAGACAGATGAATACCTCGGCATTTGGATAAAACGCAGGAGCTTCATCAATGACAGGTCTGCATGCATCAGCTGGCACCCATTTAGCTGATACCTGCACCATACCGTTATATAAGAATAACAAGATCACGAGATGGAACTATATCCGTCCATCACGTTTTACAAATTACAATAGCATTTGAAACCAAATAATGACATTTTTGACACGTTTGGATAAAACTAAATGTCAATCTCAATACTTAAAACTTAAAACTTCACAAAAACAGTTCCTCTTGAAAACAGTTATTCAAAACAAAAACTATTAGACTTTATGCAAAAGATATAGATACAACATTCACCGGTTTAATCACGGGACACCAGATATGGACATTAATAATACACTAAGATTGTGTTTGGATTAAAAAATTTGGAATGAAAATGGGAATGAGATTCCCACTCTAGCCATTTCAATGAACAGAAAACGTCCTAATCCAAACACAGAAATTGGGAATTTCATTCTCATTCTCGCTTTTTATTCCAATTCATGAACAAAGATTCTAATCCAAACGTGACCTAATATGTAATAATGATATCCAACAACTCTCATTTCTTCTAGAATGTTCAACCACAATGGTTGCTAAGTGAATCTAGAATTAGACTCTAACTAGATGGACATCCTAATGACATCAACTCCTCGGTTCAGTGGAAAAAAAGCATAATCTGAAATTTCAATGGCACAATGTATCAATCACCAGAGTTTCCATGAATATTGAACCTAAAGTTATATGTTTGTGGCCGATCAGATTATGTAGTCTGCACGTTTCAGAGAATATTCACATTGTAAATTGATATCGTAATCGTAACCCTAACCCTAACCTTATCTTCTAAACTACGATTTTCATCGATCAAACTAGCTCTTCACCTTACCACAGTGATCATGCAGACATAAACAATCCTAACCCTAAATTGCATTCTTGAAAACCCAGCAAAAGTTAAAGAATACATACACAGAAACACAATAAATAAGCTCTGCACAAAAAAGGTCAAAAATGGAGGGATCAGATCTGCACATGTCTACAAATCACATGCAAATTTACCAGAAAAGAAAATGAGAAACTAGAAATCTAACCTCTTTGACTGCAGATTCTGCTGCAACTTTAGATTGCTCCATTAGGATAGAAACAATCCTACAAAAATAACCTAATGTTCTTCACCAAAACAAAGCCAAAAAATATATTTTTTTTTTCTGCCCAAATCAAATTCAACACAAACCCTAGCTGATTCAGAACCAACAACACAAACCCAAATCAACAATTTATCAACAACACACAAATAAATGATTCACATCAATCCATTGAAACCCAAAAATCCCAATTCACAGAGCTTCCAAAAACAGAGTATATTTCCTGTTTCTCTGTTTCTTTATCTTTATGAATCGAAAAAAACAAACCCACCCCCACAAATATTATTATAAAACTTTTAAATCAATAAAAACAAAACAAACCCAGAAAAGAAATTTTCATATATCTCTCACCAAATAAATAAGAAAACCGAATATGAATCAAAAAGGAAATGAAGGAAAAAAAAAGTTAAAACAAACCAGAAATTGACTCAGTAAACCAAAACATATCGACCCAGAGAAAATCAATAGAAATTGATCGGTAGAAAAAAAACACGTCAATGACTTTAAAAAAAATAAAAAATAAAAAAAAAACTGAAAACCCTCTTGGATTTTACTGAATTATTGATAAAAGAATTTATTTTGATTGCAACAATTTTATAAAAATAAGTAAATAAAAATAAAAATAGCAAATGTGGTACCTTAACGAGAACGGTTAAGATTCCAAAGTCGAAGAAGCCTGTGATTGTGTTTGTGTTTGGTTTTACTTTTCTGGTCAGTCCTCCACATTCTGACTCCAACTTTATTTATCTATTTATTTTTATTTTTATTTTTATTTTTTGGTATTGTTGATTTTCTTTAACGGTGCATGGTTAATTTAATTAATTAAGATTTTCAACAACAAAATTCAAGAACAAAGATTTTGAACAATAAATTAGGATAAAAAATTACTTATTTCACGAGATAGAGTTCAACGTAAAACGATAAATTTCTCGTGCATGATATAAGAGATTCATGAACAAAATAAAAGTACATGCAATTTAAAAGTATTTACGATTGTGGATTTATTAAAACAAAATTTGCTCCTCAAGAAATGTCAAGTTCAAGGCTCAGTTGGTACACACTTGCTTTATAGAAAGAAAAAAAAAACAAAATTTGTTGGGTTATGATAGGTTTTTAATTATTCTATCAAGGTTGTGTCATCTCTTTTTTATTCATAATTTAGTGTTTACGATTTTGTTAAGATGATCATGAGTGAGATTAGTGAGTAGATAGAACCAATGCCAAATCAATAACTTTGTGCGCGTAAAAATATTAAGCCATTATTGAAATTGGTTCAGAAATAGTTTGGTTGCATTTATCAAAAGTAATAAATTGCTTGAATTATATTATGTTTCCTAACAAAAGTAACAAAAGAGAAATGATATGGGGAGGGAAAAACAGATAACACTCGTATGCGTTTTTTTATTCAATATGTGCTTAACATTTATTAGTTTATAACAATAGCTAATGTCGATTGTTGGTACACTAAAATTAGTTTTCATATAAATAAGAAGTTTATACAGAAAAGGAAGAACCAATCATTCAAAAAAAAGTTCAACGGTTGATTGCTCAATTTTAGTTAAATCAAATGATCCATACCCAAAAAAAATAGATAAAACATTTAATTTTGTATTGTGAATGTTCATTGAATTTGTTGTGATAGAGAGAATCAGATAAGAAGAGATGAGAATAAGATTGTATTAGAGATCTCTTAGATTACAAAGGATAGGACTCTTTAATAGAGCTAGAGAGGGACCTAAATGGTATAAATGACCCTACATACTAAACTAATTACATATATACACTATCACTAACACTAACACTCCCCCTCAAGTTGGAGCGTATATATCATATGCTCCTAGCTTGTTACATATATATACAACCCGAGGACCCCTAAGGGATTTTGTGAAGATATCCGCAAGTTGATCGTTAGAGTTGACAAATTCTGTTACAATAACTCCATCAACAAGTTTTTCTCTCACGAAGTGACAGTCAATCTCAATGTGCTTACTCCTCTCATGGAAGACTGGATTGGAGGCAATGTGAAAGGCGGCTTGATTGTCACATATTAGCTTCATTGGAGTAACTTTGCAAAACTTTAGTTCTTCAAGGATTTGTTTAACCCATATAAGCTCGCATGTCGCATTTGCCATAGCTCGATACTCAGCTTCTGCGCTTGACCTTGCCACTACGTTCTGCTTCTTGCTTTTCCAGGAAACTAAATTGCCACCGAATAAGACACAGAATCCAGAGGTTGACCTTCGATCAGTTGGACATCCGGCCCAATCTGCATCTGTATAACACTGGACCTCCATATGCCCTTTATTCTCATAAAGTAAACCTTTTCCTGGAGCTCCTTTGATGTATTTTAGAATACGCAGGGCGGCTTCCCAATGAGATTCACATGGAGAATTCAAGAATTGGCTTACTATACTCACAGCAAACGAGATATCTGGTCGAGTTACTATGAGATAGTTAAGCCTCCAAACCAGTCTTCGATATTTCCCTTGATCTGCTAGAGGCTCCCCCTGTCCAGGTAAGAGTTTAACATTCGGATCCATTGGAGTGTCGACTGGTTTGCAATCTAATAGACTGGCTTCCTCAAGGATATCTAAGGCATACTTTCGTTGGGAAATTGAAATCCCATCTTTTGATTGTGCAATCTCGATGCCAAGAAAGTATTTGAGTTTTCCCATATCCTTGGTCTGGTAGTGTTTGAACAAGTGATCTTTTAGCTGTAGAATACCATTGCAATCATTCCCAGTGATTACTATGTCATCAACATAGACTACTAAGTAGATACAGTATGATGATGAATGACGATAGAAGACCGAATGATCCGCTTCACTGCGTGTCATTCCAAATGCGTGAACTACAGCACTGAATCTACCAAACCAAGCTCTCGGAGATTGCTTGAGACCATAAAGAGACTTCCGGAGCTTGCATACTAATCCTGACTCCCCCTGAGCAACAAATCCAGGTGGTTGCTCCATATATACCTCATCTTCCAAATCACCATGCAAAAACGCATTTTTGATATCAAGTTGGAAAAGGGGCCAATTGCTAATAGATGCCATAGACAAGAGGAGGCGTATACTAGTCATTTTGGCAACCGGAGAGAATGTATCACTGTAGTCCAGACCAAATATTTGCGTGTACCCTTTTGCAACCAAGCGGGCCTTGAGGCGATCAAGTTTGCCATCTGGACCCACTTTGGGAGTGAAAATCCAACGACAACCAACTGTGGTTTTTCCGGAAGGTAAAGGAACCAACTCCCAAGTACCATTGGAGTGCAGCGCATCCATTTCCTCAATCATTGCCTGACGCCAACCAGGATGGGATAGGGCTTCACCTGCAGTTTTAGGAATCTGGACGGAGGAGAGACTTGCCACACAAATAGAATAGGTAGGTGATAAACGGTCATAGTTCAAATAACGGTATATGGGATAAGGGTTAATGATAGACCATGTACCTTTCCATTGTGCAATGGAAGACTGTCATCCTGCGGGACCGGAGCCAGAGGACTAACTGTCGAAGGCGGTGAGTCAGAGGGAACTATAGTAAGTTGATCATCGGTAGTTGGAGCAGACCAAGGTCATTGATGATGGGTGAGCAATGGAGGTTTCTCAGAGGATGCAAAATGTGGAGCCTCAATGAGAACTGAAGAATAGGCTGGAAGAGAAAGGACGTGATCAAGGCTTTGGTTGTCTTGATGGTTGACCGGGAAGTAGAACTGATGTTCAAAGAATGTGACATCAGCAGTCATGAAATATCGGTTTAGTTCAAGAGAGAAGCACTTATAGCCTTTTTGAAGACAAAAGTAACCTAAAAAGACACATTTAAGAGCTTTGGGAGCTAATTTGTCTTGTCTAGGATCTAAACAGTGGACAAAACAAAAGCATCCTTGTTACCACACAAATGATCGGTAGCACCAGAATCAACTATCCAAGGGCCACATGATTGGCCCTTAGTGATGCATACTGAGGGATTACCCGTATGCACTAGTTGAGATTGTGTTCCATATTCGTTGGAGCTTGATTTGGCCTGAAGAACGTTGACCATGCGGGCAGGAGGGGCAGCAGGACGACCATGTTTCTTCCAACACTTATCTTTACGATGACCAAGTTTCTTACAGAAGTTGCATAGAGGTCGAGTACCTGACCCTTTTCGGTTGGCAGCCTCAAAAGCATAAGGAACTGGTGCAGAACTTACTGGGGCAGAAGTGACATGAGTTCCGAATGTATTTAACAACCGTTTGAATGTGTCCTTCATAGTAGGATTATTAGAACTGGTCAAAATCTGATGTCGTGCTGATTCATATTTAGGTTTCAGTCTAAAGAGAGCAGCAACCATGAAGAACTTCTCCCTTTGTGCAATGTGTTTTGCATGAGTGCTAGAGAATGACATAAGAGCATCATACTCCTGCATAAGGGCACAGACTTTTCCCAGATAAGATTCCATACTCCCTTCTTGTTTCATATTCTGGATACTATTGACTATAATATACAATCTTTGAATGTCATTGGTATAACATTTAGAAGCCCCATTCCACACATCATAATAGGTTTCAAAAGGAAGAAATAATTGAAATAGGGAGGAATCAATAGATTGCCACAAAAGATTGCATAATTGGGCATCCATTTGTTCCCATTTATCTCGACTATCCTTAGGGATGTCCTCAACCTTTTTGAGAAGATGGTCAATTTGACCTTGCCCTTTGAACCACATCTTAACAGAAGTTGCCCATGAAAGATGATTGGTAGATCCTGTTAGTTTTTCTGTGGTGATAGAATGGGCACCATAAATAATAAATGGCTGAGAGGGTCCATTGACGAGTTTATTTTCAGCCATTGCAAAATCTGTGAATAATCACTAGAATATAAAAATATTCAATAACAAAGAGAAAGTAGATGACACCGTGAATCAGAGTAGCTGGAGGCGGGATGGAGATGGGAAAGTGAAGAGGAGATCATATCTGAAAACTGGAGCTCCGACAACTTTTTTGGCGACCGGTGACTTTTCTAGTGACGTCAACTGGGCAGCGGGCACCTATGGTTCTGACCGGAATTTCACCAGGAGTCTGATGGTGTAGGCCGTAAAGTTAGACGCGCCGTCGTTAGGGAAATCGACGGCAAAACAAGGACCAAGGCAGAGCTCCGGCGATAACGCGTGGATGACCGGACGGTGACAATTGTTCTAGGGTTTTGACGGCCTGTGTGAGATGAATATGACGGTATGGTCAGGTCTCCGATACGACATCGGGAATAAGTCAAAACAATGATTTTTTCGAGAAAGCTTGCCGGAAAATGATATACGGCAACGACAGAAACGGAAAAAGGAGAAAAAGAATTTTATTCAAGCTCTGATACCATGTTGTGATAGAGAGGATAAGACGAGAATTGATAAGATAAGATTGTATATTTTTGATGACTTAGATTACAAATGATAGGACTCTTTAAATAGAGCTAGAGAGGGACCTATATGACATAAATGACCCTACATAATAAACTAATTACATATATACACTATCACTAACACTATATATAAAAGATAATAATATATGTTTATTTCAATTTATAGATTTAAACCAATTCTTTTAAAAAAAATTGCAACACTAAATGAAAATCATAAAATTGATATCAATATATATCTCATTTTTATGAAACTTGTTCTTTTTCGTTTTTTTTTTACTTTGTGCGAAAAAATTATAATGTTTCCAATTAATTATGCATGGAATTTAGTTAAAAGTTAAATGATTGTCATATGATACATTGTTTTAATTAACACCAACTTTTTTTTTCTTCTATTATGAATATAATTTTTTTTACTGATTTTATAGAGTATGTTGGTGAATATTAATCTTTTGTTATGTGTACGAAACATCTGAAGTGTTTATATGAAAATTTGATTTTCTTTTATGCCATCAACATTTTGTGTTTTTTAGTTTGGTCGAACTGTCCACACATATGGTTGACTTGATTGTTCAAATATGATAAATGATTG
>JAYMTA010000584.1:0-26490 GCA_036897625.1 Pelargonium cotyledonis
CCACCCCTTCCCCCAAGTAGGGCTCGGCCGCCGACCCCTCCGCTTCCGAGGGCAGCAATTACGTTGGCGATTTGGAGGCTCTGCAGAAGAATGACGCCATCTCCGTCTACAACATTCCTCAGCACGAGCAGAAGAAGCGGAGGATTGAGAAGAAGCAGAAGGAATTGGGCGAGAATGGGGGCGAGGAAGCTGACGTGGACCCCGAGGAGGTCCAGAATCCGGCGACTGATACGTGGTTGATGAAGAATCGGAAGAGCCCTTGGTCCGGGAAGAAGGAGGTGTTGCAAACGGAGCTGACGGAGGAGCAGAAGAAGTACGCGGAGGAGTATGCGAAGAAGAAGGCTGAAGAGAAGAATGGAGGGGATAAAGGTGAAGTGTGTGCGGATAAGAGTACATTTCATGGGAAGGAGGAGAGGGATTATCAGGGTAGGGCTTGGATTGCTCCACCCAAAGATGCCAAAGCCTCGAATGATCATTGTTACATACCAAAGCGATTGGTGCATACATGGAGTGGACACACAAAGGGTGTGTCTGCAATTCGGTTCTTCCCAAAACATGGGCATTTGATTCTGTCAGCTGGAATGGATACCAAGGTGAAGATTTGGGATGTGTTTAATTCGGGTAAGTGTATGAGAACTTACATGGGTCATGGGAAGGCAGTGAGAGATATTTCATTTTGTAATGATGGGTCTAAGTTTCTGACTGCCGGGTATGATAAGAATATCAAGTATTGGGATACAGAAACAGGGCAGGTGATATCAACTTTCTCGACTGGGAAGATACCTTATGTAGTTAAGCTAAATCCCGATGATGATAAACAAAACATTCTCTTAGCAGGAATGAGTGATAAGAAGATTGTTCAATGGGATATGAATACAGGGCAGATTACACAAGAGTATGATCAGCATTTGGGGGCGGTTAATACCATTACATTTGTTGACAATAATAGGAGATTTGTGACTTCCAGTGATGACAAGTCGCTTCATGTATGGGAGTTTGGAATCCCTGTGGTAACGAAGTATATTAGTGAGCCTCATATGCACTCCATGCCAGCAATTTCGCTTCACCCGAATTCAAATTGGCTCGCTGCACAGAGTTTGGACAATCAGATTCTTATTTATAGCACCAGGGAGAGGTTTCAGCTGAATAAAAAGAAGAGATTTGCCGGGCATAGTGTTGCTGGCTATGCTTGCCAAGTCAATTTCTCGCCGGATGGGAGGTTTGTCATGTCAGGAGATGGTGATGGTAAGTGCTGGTTTTGGGATTGGAAGAGTTGCAAAGTTTTTAGAACTCTCAAATGTCACGAGGGGGTATGCATTGGTGCGGAGTGGCATCCATTGGAACAAAGTAAGGTAGCAACATGTGGTTGGGATGGCTTGATCAAGTACTGGTAAGTAACCTAACCTATCATGTTATTGATCACTGAGTTCTGTGTCTCTTTGCTTTGCTTTATGTTTATGTTTTGGTTGAATCATGCGGTCTTACTAGTGTTAACTTTTTGTTTTCTAAATCCAAACTATGTTGAGGTTCAGCTTCTGTCATGTCATTAAATATTTTGGTAGGAATAGAATGACTATGTGAGAACTTTGGAGAACAATGACTTTTTAAAGTTTTGGTTTAGGGAATCTATAAATACTAAATAGTTGCATCCTACTGAGCAATCTTCTTATCACTCATTCCTGCTGAAAGGTGTTTTGCTTATCATCATATAGTCGTAGTTTCACCAAGTTACTTACCATGTCCAACTTGTTATTAATTTTTTATATAGGCATAAGAGTTTTATAACTATTGTCCGAACTGAGCAAGTCATGGATGGATTGCAATCTTGAGATGAAGTCACCAAATATTTAATTCTATATAATCAAGGTAAAAAAAAAATTCTATATAACCAAGAAAATATTAAATTGGCAATAATTTCAAAACTTCACCTAGTACATTACCCATTTTGCCTCTTGGAAGGAACCCGATGTTCTAAACATAAGAGTGCCAGTTGCTTCTAAAAAAAAAAGTTATTAACCCCTCTCCTTACTATCTCACATTTGGATTTTGTTGGGACTTCTAATAAGTTGGTCATTATTTCAGCAATTGCAAACTGACATATAATGCCACTTCTCATTGTGAACTCTGAAAATTGTTTTGTAACTGACTTGCTTTATGTGGATATTGTGAGTGTTATTTAGTGCAACTCTGTTCATTTCCTGTCAGCATAATTTAGGGCTCTTATACTGGGTTTTGGACAACTTAGATTTGAATGCTATAAAAGTTAGTTTAAGGCCTTTTGGATTTGTGGCATGATAAATTGTGTATTTAAAGGTTGTTTCCATTATCTCTTGATGCATACAATATATTTTTCTTGCTGTTTGTGTGGAAAGAACTGATCTGTTATTGTTACAGGTTCCTGTTCTATTTTTGTGTTGTCATTTCCTTTCTAAAGGTAGTCATGCTAGTGATGGGTTCTGGAACAAAATTTTGTCTACTTTATTTGTGATTATTTCTGATATATCTCTGAAGAAATTAATAATAGACATCAGATTGCCTCAGACCAGTAGCTTGTGCTTAACACCCTTATGTTGGCAATAAACATTGGCCCTCCTTTGTTTTATGTCATGAGTCTTTAGAGTACGTTTTAAATATGATGGATGCCACAAAATAAATAGAGTATTTGTTCTCATCACAACATAGATGCATGCAAAGAACACATATTTTGATGGTCACGGTTTAGGTTCTCTTATCTTACCCGCTCTGAATTATGCTATCACTCAGTGGCCTCTGAGGGAGACTAATCTTTTTTTCTTTTTAATCTGTCTAACAGGGACTAGTCCAATTACGGCTCTAAGTGTCAAGGTTGAGATGGTTGTTGAATAACCCATCTCCATCAAATTCAGCCAGATGAGCATAGGAATCATAACATGTTTGTGATCATCAAACACACAAGTGCCGGAGAAAGAAATATTTGCAAGTTCATTTCATCATCAGCATTCACATATTGTGTGTTCCTGGTATTACAAGGAATCAAATCATGTTTGTGAGCATCATCATTTTTGCAAGTTAATTCCATTAGCATCCACAGATTGTGATGTACTCTGTAATACTTTTTTTTTTTTGGCTTTAGTATGCTACTATTAGACAGCCAATCATGTTAGAACAACACAATACGAGGTTTTGAGCAGTTCATTACTATGCCTTCCAACCTTGTTCATTATTTTTGTGCATCTTATTTCTGAAGTTGATGCTTCTAATGTTCCTGATCTGATCTTCATGAATGATTGCTCTTCTCATCCTTTGCGCTCTCTTATTTTGGAGTGCAGGGCAAATTTGACTCTGATTGAAGACTTTGTGTTGTTGGTTGTTAGTAGAAGGGCTAACCGTGTGGTTGATTATTTAAGCCCTATTTTGCTTTTACTGTTTTATGTCTAATTTCTGCACCTTTATTCTCCCGCATGTGGGTGAGTGTAATGACATTATTCCGGCTTTGGAGGACCGGTATTTCAATCCCCTAAAATATCTTGTTGAGCTGAGCTCCTTTTATCAAAAAAAAAAAAAAAAATCACATTCCATAGATAATTGAATCCCTCCCTGTAAAGCTAAATTTGTTTCATAAAAGATTTTTTTACACAATATTAGAGACATATTTAACAGTATAAACATGCCCGGTGCTGTGTCAAAGGACCATCGTTAAGCTGACGCGACAGGAACCTTGCGCTCCGTCGTCCTGATACGACGTCGTATTTAGCGTCACTGTCAGTGAACCAGAGGTGCGAGTCGAGAGAGAGAAAGAAATGGGGATGAGGTGTTTCTGGAGGAGGCCCGTATCTATGACTGTGAGATCGCTTCTCAATAAGCTTTCGTCTTCTTCAACTGCTATGACCTACTCCTCCTCTGTTTCATATCATTGTCTCCGTCGCCTTAACCTATTCTCTTCACCCAAACCACCATTCGCTCTTACTTTTTTGCTTTCTTCTTCTTCTTCTTCTTCTTCTCATTGTCGCTCGCTTTCTACCTCCTTATCCTCAAACCCTATTCTCTCCATCGACGGAAATGGATCCGGCGGCATCGGTAAGTACATTTGAATTGATGATAAAATCTAGGTTTTATTAAGCTTCAGCGTCATTGCAAATTGTAACTGTAACGTATTGATTGGAACGCAGAGGTTCCACAGAAGAGCTCCAAGACGCTTGTCAAAGGAATGTCATATTCTGAACTGGAAGTACGCAACTGTTAAACTGAACTGTGCCCTAAATGAGAATGCTTTCATGCATTTTCTTTGCAATTGTGTTTGTTCACTATCTTATAAAGGAAATTGAAGTTTATGACTTGTGTGGTGTGTTTAGTTGATTTTTTTAGTGAAGAATATGAATTGACATCTCTTGTATCTTGTTTTTTGTTTGTGGCATGATGTTACAATGGACTCCCAACTATATACACACATATCATACTTAATCATTCAGCTACATATACTCCCTCCGTCCCTTGTTTCTTTTGCATTTTTGTCCCAAAATGAAATAATATCCTTATAAAAAGTTAGTTAGGATCTCTTAACACATGTTCATGAAGTTACAATAGTAAACATATCATACTAACTAACTTCTCCTTAATTTTTCTTAAAATAGAAAGGAGGACATAGTATATTGTAAATCACCATCATTCTACCCGACCTCATCACCTATACTTGAAAACACATTTGTTCGATATTGGCTCTTATATATTGCTCATGCCTTAACCTCTGTTGTGAGACTAAATGTATACTCCAAAATCTGTATGATCTCTTTGTAATGGAGTATCATTTGAAACATTAATCCTTTATTTTAATGCCTTGAGAGTTTCTTGTTGGCTGAATATCTTTGATTTCCTTTCCTAATTACAAGAATCTGCTATGACAGAATTGGGTTCTATCACATGGATTCAGACCTGGTCAAGCTATGATGCTGTGGAAAAGCCTGTATGGAAACAACAGTTGGGCTCATTGTACCGATGAATTAGAAGGTCTCTAACCCTTTTTCTTTACGGATTTGTGTTATAATTTAAGCTAGTGATCTTTTGAGTGTTAAATACTCAAAATGGCTTTTCTTTTGGACTATGTTACTAGATGCAAGGATGACATAAGTTTATTTATTTTATTTTTCTAACCTTTTCACATTACAATTTGATTGTTGATTCTTATGGTTTATTATTTTCTATTAACATAGGCTTGAACAAAGATTTTAAGAAAATGTTGAGTCAGCATGCTGAATTCAAGTCCTTATCTTTGAAAGAAATTCGTGCATCATCTGATGGAACTAAGAAGGTAGATATGGAGATATCCTCCTGGTGATTGATTTAGTTTTTCACATTTGGATGTTGCTTAGTGTGCCCTTTAAACTTCGTAGTATTGCATATGGGTTTCAGCAGTTCTTCTCTTTCTTGAGGATCTTCTCATTGATTTTGAATTGGACAGGAGGTTGCAGATTTTATTTACATTGGAAGATGGGATGGTAATTGAAACAGTAGTTATACCTTGTGATAGGGGGCGGACTACTGTTTGTGTTTCAAGCCAAGTAGGTTGTGGCATGAATTGTCAGTTCTGCTTCACTGGAAGGCAAGCTCTTACGCTTCTTATTGTGCTGTAAAATCCATATAACTTTAGGCTTTGTATTGCCATTTAACATAAATCCGATTTGCAGAATGGGTTTGAGGAGAAATCTTACCGCAGCTGAGATAGTAGAACAAGCTGTGCTTGCACGGCGCCTGTTTTCTAGTGAAGTTGGTTCCATTACAAATGTTGTTTTTATGGTAGGTGTGCTGTTTCACAACACTTTTGTTTGAGAATATTGAGTCAATGAGCATGCAAACAAATGCACTTGACTTTCCGGTGATTCTTTCTTGCTATTTGCTTCAGTTTTTATGCATTTTGTTGATCTGTATTCGTAATACATTCATTATATTTTATACTTGAATTTCACTTCTGCCATGGTGGGTCTAGCTGAGACATCAGCCCGGGCTGGGTTAAACGTGGAGCTCTTAGAGT
Organism: Pelargonium cotyledonis; assembly: GCA_036897625.1. Lineage (NCBI taxonomy): Eukaryota > Viridiplantae > Streptophyta > Magnoliopsida > Geraniales > Geraniaceae > Pelargonium > Pelargonium cotyledonis. Next base: position 6,005 of record JAYMTA010000584.1, read on the forward strand.
TTTCCATGGGTTATGATCATGTCTGCTAGTCTCTAATTACTGTTCTAATATTTATCCATAGGGAATGGGAGAGCCGCTTCAGAACTTTGAAAATGTCGTAAAAGCTTCAAATATTATGGTGCATGATCAAGGCCTTCATTTCAGTCCTCGGAGGGTCACAGTCTCAACCTGTGGGCTTGTACCTCAGTTGAAGCGCTACCTCCGTGAATCTCGTTGTGCTTTAGCTGTTAGTTTGAATGCAACAACAGATGAGGTATTTTACTTGCTCTCTGCGCTATTTCAGTTATCAAGACTTACATTTGAAGAGGGGAGAGAAGATTAATCTCACGTTCTAAAAATTCAGGTCAGAAACTGGATCATGCCAATTAACCGAAAGTACAACTTAGAGTTGCTTCTTGAGACCCTGCGAGAGGAACTCCGCTTCAAAAATAACTTCCAAGTTCTATTTGAATATGTAATGCTTGCAGGAGTAAATGACAGGTTAGACAAACCTTTACCCGTTTGCTTGTTTATTAACTAGGAATCTTGGGTGATAATATTCGGGGATGTGTGAAATGTTGATGTGGTGCTGGTGTATGCCATTTTATTGAATAATGCATATATTATTCATTTGTATTGCTTATTTCTAAGGTTGACCGTGTTCATTAAAAGTTATATGAAGTTATGAACTCATCTAATCGTCTATCAGAAACATTGAAATTCTTCAACGGCCAAACTTCCAGTTAATGTTGATGTTATCTGCTACCAACTTCATTCCCTGACAAAAAGTATGATGTTTGAGCTGAATGATATTCATCAGCTTGACTGGCTATGCCACAAATTGTTATCGATAAGCTACCTGGAGAAAGTCGGTGCTGTATGGAAAATAGACCATAGAAACTCTTCTCTTCTACGATTTGTTTTCTTCCAGTTATCTCTTGGAAAGTTCATGTTCAATAGTCGATACATCTTTCATGAACTGTGCATTGTCTGTTGATTTGTTTATATTAGAAGCATTTACGCATCATATGCTTGCAATTAATGAATTCACTTATCTTTCCAAATTCCCACCATGATTAATTGATTATTGTGATTTATATTGGTATAAAGGTGCTATATGAATTGTTCTTCCAGTTTGGCTGTTAAACTCGTGCTGCTGGTGGCTCCAATTTCCATCCATGTGTAAATACATCATTATAGTTCATTTCCTTCTGATGTGGCACTTGTTTCTTTTACATTATTTTGTTCAGTTTGTATTAGAAAACGTATGTGGCTCCTATTTCTTGATTTAGAAACTATATTCCTTGCATTACAGTGTCTACCTCTGTTTGCAGCCTCGAAGATGCAAATAGGCTTATAAATCTCGTTCAGGGCATTCCTTGCAAGATCAATCTCATTTCCTTCAATCACCATAGTGGATCCCAGTTCGTACCAACCAGCGATGGGAAGATGATTGAGTTTCGAAATGTTTTGGCAAGAGCTAGATGCACAGTTCTCTTACGAACCAGTAGAGGTGATGATCAGATGGCTGCTTGTGGTCAACTAGGTAGTCCTGGTGCAGTCCAGGCTCCTGTGCTCCGCGTCCCGGATAAATTCAAAATGGCTCTCAAACAATCAGTTTGATTGACTGAGAACTTGTTTCTGGGTTCATATATACAATGTATGTGGCTCAAACATAGGAGATGATAGTGATTGCATTAGATCGTTAGGCATAAATTACTATCTCGTTTTTACAAATACCATGTATTGTTCATGAGTGTAATCTGAATCTGTTCAACACTTTTGGATATGGATTTAGATTTACTTTAAAAGATAAATCTTTGATTTTTCTTGAATAAATATGCTTTTATTTTCCTTGAATAAGGAATGGAAATCATGTCTCATTCATTACTTTCTTGAAGGTTTCGTCATTCCCTAATTTGATGTTACGGAAAAAGGACTGATCTTTTTCTGGACATGGTTGTGGAAGAAACTTGGGTGATCAATGATTTTCAGCTACTTCCAGCTTGGAGAGGTTTGATATAATTACTCATGAAATTAATGAACAAATTATTAGTCAAATCAAGTCAAATGAATTCAATTAAGATAATGTTTGGATTATGAATTTTGGTTTTAGAATGAGAGTTAAGAATCATAATATTATGTATCACACAATTTTCATTCAAAATGTATTTATGCGATTATGGACATTTTAGTCATTTTATCAAAATATTTTAAATTATAATATAGGTATAATGAGATTGATATAAAGTTATATAAGTTCAACTAATAAGATGATCACATCTCATTTAAAATTATGGATCCGGATGGGTCATTCCGCTCCCACAAATTCACTTGAGTGGGTAGAAGTGATTTTAAAAGAGGTGTCATCACCCCATTGACTTTGTTAAGTTGCAACTGATATAATTTTATAGTAATCAACTAATATACATTTTACACTTATAATATTTATATATTTAATAAAAAACACATCTTTCACTTTTATTAGCAAACAATATTGATTTCTAAAAATTGCTTAGAAATCACTTCTAATTTTTTAGAAGTGATCCCAAACAAGCACTTAACGATGTTTGATTATGAAACACTCATTTCGATTGCAATACCAATACCCACCTAAATATTATTGAATTGAGTTTCTCATTCTCATTTATTAAAAGAAACCAACTAGATATATGTTTACAAGCTTGGTAATTTCATTTAAGGTCCGTCGACCACACGCGCCTGTTGCCACGTAAGCATATGGTGACACGTTTATGGCGCGACTATCACCCTTCACTCCACCGTCACTATTCCAAAAAGTTCCAGTATATAACGTTCTGCTTCACCTTCTCTTCTCCATTTCACACGCTTCCAGTGACCACCTCTCTCTCTCTCTCCGATTGAAAACCCTAGGTTCTCCACGATCCGTTTCTGCTGTTTCCGACTCTTTAACTCGAGGTTTCTTTCTTGCGCTCTTCACAACTTGCTGAGAAAGGATGGAGGCTAGTACGGACGATGCGACTGGGAACCAACACGACATTCAGACCACCGTGAACCGCCAAGAATGGAAGCACATTTACGACAATGTCCATGGAAACATCTACGTCGATCCGGTACCGTCTCTGAACTAGAAATTTTGGACTCGTTTTCGCGTTTTGGAACTAGCTAGTACTATGATACCGAGTCATTTCTTCTAAGAGTTGCTGTTTGTGCTTTCTTATTATTCTTCTTCTTCCTCTTCTCGCTTCCTGTTCGGTGATAATCGGAGTTGTACCTCTTCCTCGAGTCTTTGTTCTCCTGACTAATCTATATGAGTTGAGTTGTGGCCACGTTAATTCATGACGAGCCTTCATTTGAACGGATACACGTGAAATCTGAAATCTAGTTTGATTTACGAAGATTATAATCGTATTTTTAGAAATTTCCCTTGATACTGCGTAGTTGAAATTCGAAGACACTAATTATAGACTAAAGTTGATGAGATCATTCATTTCAAGAGTTACTGATTTCTTTGAGAGCCTCCGTTGAAGGTTGAGTTACTTTAAGAGTCGTTTCTCTTCTGCAATTGAGTTGTTGATTTTCATATGCTTAACGAGTTGAATTTCATGCGAAATATGCAATTATTTTGGATTTTGACTTTTGTCGCTCGTGCTGATTTAGTGAAATTTAACTTTAAAATGTGTTTTCTTTTAATATTGGACGTAGTGTGTGCTTTTATTTGAATTAGGTGTCAAAATACATGTAAACTTTGGAATTAGTTTGTATTATGAAGATATTTTGGTATTTAGGTAAATTTAACTTCATATTTTTTAATTTGAAGTTGGAAAATGAAGAAATTATGAATAAGTTGATGACATCACGCATTTGAGATGATTTCCTTGAAGTATATATAGATGCTTGTGCTTTCTCAAACTTGATTCATGTCTAATTTTGGTTGTTTGGAAGGTAAGTTTCTTCAACAGTCATTGTTTTCTTCTGGAATTGTTGAAATGTGATGAAGTTGATTCAGGCGTTTTAATTTGAGAATGTGAGTGAGATTTGTCTTGGAACCTGAAATTTAGTTTGATTTTGAAGATATTTGGGTGGTTTAGGGAAATTTCTCTTTAAAATGTTGCTTGCATAGTTGAAAATTCAAGAAATTAGGAACAAAGTTGATGAAATCATGAATTTGAAGTCAATGTTTTCTTTTGAAGAATCACTCTGTGCACTTTTTAAGTCCTGTTTTATGTGCACTTTTTGGTTGTTTGGATTTGAGTTTCTTTATGAGCAACTGTTTTCTTCTAGAACTGTTGATGCAGTGGAGTTGAGAAGGTGATTATTTTATTTGAACAGTTAAGAGTAAAATTTGATGTAGAATCTTAAATCTAGTTTGGATTGTGAAGATTTTTTTTCTTTTCGAGTCATGGTCATTTCTCTTCAAATGTGTTGGAAGACATGCTGCTTCTTTTGATGCCTATCAATAAGAGTAATGGTTTTCTTTTCATGCTATTTTTTTATTTATGGAACTCCACCTGGAATTTTTCATGCTAATTCACTCTGGAGAAGAGGAGTTTCCTTCACTAGGTAGAACAATAGTAATACCTAAAAATTCCTATAATTTTTAGGTATTCACTTTCCTAGGGTATCATTGGTAGACAAATTATAAGGTTTATAAGTAGGCTCCCATATGTACTCATATTCAATATTATATTTTCTCTTTTATATTTTAAAAAGTTGCAAGATGAAGTTTGATTACTTCTCTCTGGTTTAATGCAGATTTGTATGAAATTCATTGATACCCAACAGTTTCAGAGGCAAGTTTGATTTATTTATTACAATGAATGTTTTTCCTATTTACTTTACTCTAGTTGATATTCTCTGATAGTGTCTACATGTTGCAGACTTCGTGATTTAAAGCAACTTGGTAAGTCCTATATATTTTCTTGATGGTATACATTATTCAGGCTTGATGGTATTTTCACTATTATCTATTGCAACTTGTGACATTCTTACCATCTCATACTAACTTCTTGCTACAAATTAAATGCATTTATTTTGCAGTAGATATGAGTTTATTGGCATGACTTGTAATTTGAGGTCAAGTATTTATTTCATCCTTGGACCCTTCCCACCGAAGAATATAACTAAGAGCTTCTAACTTATTCACTAGATTATATTCACTAAATTATTTACTTAATTCCAAAATCAGGATTCAATCGCTAAACTTTTAACTGTCCAGAAAGTATATTTTACTCCATATATTCTGTTTATATCCATATATCAGCTTCCTTAAAGTGGCTTTGATGACCATAACAGTCGTTGCTAACTATACTTCTTATATCCAGGTTTAACTCACATGGTATCCCCAGGGGCTGTACACTCTAGATTTGAGCATTCACTAGGGGTATATTGGCTGGCCAATAAAGCGGTTTCTACGCTGAAAATATACCAAGTAAGAACTCTAATTGTCCGAGGATCCTATAAATCAGAGTAGTTTCTCACATGCTTACCATGCTTGCAGGCGGAACTTGAAATTGATGATTATGATATTCAGACTGTAAAACTTGCTGGTAATTTACTCTATTTTGATAGGATTTGTTTCTTTTCTTTTATATGACTCTACCTTTTAACTATTTGCTGGGTTTAATTTAAGGTCTACTGCATGATATTGGTCATGGGCCATTCAGCCACACATTTGAGCATGCATTTCTTCCAAAAGTTCTGGATGGATATGAATGTCAATGGTAACTCACTAATTCTTACAAGTTTTCTGTACAATACACATCTATGTTTCTTATTATCAACTTAGTTCATCAACTTTTACTCATTTATTCACTACAGCTTTGTCTTGTACAATTTCTGGGTAACTGGGTTAAGAAATGAAGCAATATATTATCACAGGGTTGGTGACAAAAGATAATTCTTCTTTGTAAAGCTAGCAGTAGTTAATTTAACACTTAAAAGAGCAACTTTACTATAAAATATAAATAGATAAATTTTCTAATAATCTGTCCCTTTTTTCTTCATTAAATTTATACACACACACACTCACTCACAAATAAGTTCCTGCATAGTTACTCATTACAATCTGGGGACTTTATGTTTGGGAAACACTTTTATTTTAACAATAAGGATAGTGGATTGTCTGTGAAGAGTCGTTTAGCGATTATGTTGATCCATAAATAGAGGACATTGGTAATTGACATCTTTTTTTTTAATGCTGGTAATTGACATCTTGAAATAATAAAATGGGTGCTCCTTCCTGTTTTATGAACAAAATGGTCTCCTGGGACTGGGAGTTGTTACAATCTGCATACTGTTGGGGCAATATATTGCTTTTAATATTCATCTTGTTGAATGAGAAGTTTGTTGATGGTGATACTATATTCTAATAGTTTGTGTTTATACGTATATTATATGTTTGGTGTAGTGTTGTAACATTCTTGTTAATAGGGGGGATAAAGCACACAATTTCTTTTCTTTTGCAGTGGCCATACTGTGAAAATTGCCTAGTTTTTTATATTTATTTTTGTTTCTTTTATTTTTAATTTGTAATTGCATAATTGGTATTTGCTTTTCGAAGGATGAAATTATACAGTTCTGAGTGTCTACTATTGAAAAATATTTCCAGGTCTCATGAGGACATGTCCGTGAGAATGATAGATTATATCGTTGATCAAAACTACATAAACATTGATACTGAAATGAAGAAGAAAGTGCAGGTTAGGTTGTCATACCATCAGTTTCTTACTTTCTTTTACATATGTACTAACGATCCTGTTCAGGCATCTGAGCACCACTATCAAATCACTGAAATCCCTTTGCATGACAGAAAGATGCAGTTCTTACAGAATTTGATAAATATGGTTAAAGTACATTGCTCCAGGAGCAACTTGGTTAATTTTTTGTTTTGTTTTGTTTTGATTAGACAAGATAGATTTGCATACTTCCCCATATTTGTCTCACCATTTACATTATCTCTTAGTTGCAAATTTCTCCTACAGTGACCACTAACTGCTAAAAACTGTTATTGGCTCTTAGTGCATTCATCCATACAAATGAACTTCAGATTTATTTTCTGTGATGTTTACGTGTCCATTCTTTTGACAGGCAATGATTGTTTCTAGCTCCGCAGATCCAGGAAATGTAAGCCATAGCCATCTGATAATCTTTATTCATTTTACCTTTGTGCTTCTCCAAACTTGTGATTTTACACATGTTTTTACAACTTCAACTAGCATTTCTTCTATGAAATTGTTGCCGATGGCTGAAATACTTGGTGACTAGTGGCCAAGAACTCAATTCATACAATATCTAATATTATTCTTTTTGTTTCCTGATCATTCAAATAGAGTGTGAAGGGAAAACGTTTCTTACATGATATTGTTGCAAATGGACGGAATGGAATAGATGTTGACAAGTGATTCTCTCTCTCTCTCTCTCTCTCTCTCTCTCTCACACACACACACACACACTCTCAATAATGGGTTACTTTTTCTTCCTACAAGTTTGGACAAATAGGCATATTGATATGTCATTTGTTTGTAGGTTTGATTACATTGTTCGTGACTCCCGGGCTTGTGGTCTTGGCTGCAGTTTTCAGTTTGACAGGTACAGAAATTTTTATGGTCTTATTTTATGACACGACTCAGCTAAAATGTCTAGCTCTTAATTTTTATCAGAACTATGTTTTTCATTTGACCTGCAGATTGATGGATACTATGCGAGTTATTGGTGATGAGATTTGCTATCGTGCCAAGGAATGTTAGTATAAGTTGAAAATTCTGTTGTCACGCATATTGATGGTTACCATACATCTCAGTTATTGTTCAACACCTTGTCCAGATCTCACAGTCCACAAATTATTTGTCGCTCGTGCTGATCTGCATCGGACAGTCTATACTCATGCAAAAGTGAAGGTAGTGCTTATTTGTACTTAATGATTGGGATTGTGGTTCACAATATATGTGGTATACATGTGATGCCTTTGCATGTTTCAGCTTTTGGAAGCTATATGCATAGATTTGACAATCCTCTCTATATAACCAGGCCATAGAACTTATGTGTGTGGATGCCCTATTGAAAGCAACCAGTTATATGCACTTAGAGGATACAATATTTGAACCAGATCAGTTTTCAAAGGTTTTGTGGCTTTACATATTTTATGTAGTTTGATTACAAGGCTATGCATTCTTATTTGAAAGCCATTAACATGGTCCGCCTTTAACAAGTTCAGTTAGATGATTCATTGTTAAAAGAAATTGAATTTTCTACTGTGGAAGAGCTTAAAGAAGCTAGAGACTTGATCCTACGTATCCGTAGACGAGATCTATACCGGGTAAGTTTAATAAGTTAAAAAGATTCCTAGACTGTAATAGTTAGTATTTGAATTTTTTCATGCACATAAGAGACTTAGCTATTACTAGCACACCCTTGAAAAGTATTATAAGCATATGTATTCAATACTTTATTCACCAACTATTTGTTTAGTAACAGAAGCTTATCATTTGCAGTTCTGCAATGAGTTTTCTGTTCCAAAGGACCAGCAAGAGCACTTCAAACCCGTCACTGCGAAAGATATCATTTGCTCACAGGTTCAACTAAAAAACTGTATGGAATTATTAATGTCCTTTTCTTGGAAACTAGACACAGAGATATCCTAAAGAGTAATCTGTCAATCAGAAAGCCGGTTGTGTTAATCTACAAGAAGATGATGTTGCTGTGACTAATGTTGTGATTGATATGACACGTGGAAGGAATAACCCTCTTCATAGGTATGTGGCAAGAATCAAACTGAAGCCAACTTGACGTTTTGTTTTGCTCTTTTAACTGATTGATGGATAAAAACTGGTCTAATTTAACAAGATTTCTTCTTCTTTCTGCATGTAAATATTCTGGATTCAGACTCAGATTCTACATGGTAAGATGTTCAGTTCTTTCCTCGACTCATTTTATTTCTTACCCGTATTATTATTGTCAATGGTATCATTTCAAGCTTCACTGCATGCTTTGATTATCTCACTTCAGTTCAGTCTAGGTTAATGCAGATAGACAATTCTGCAGTAAAGGATATTTGTGAGTAGAAACAAACCTTATTTATTAGGCTGTTTTCACTATCATATCTTTAGGTTCTGTTTTGGAAACATGGATTTGATTTGCAATGTTGTGTTTCAAATACAAATGTAATGTTTGGGAAATCATAGAGTTTCAAATGACAAGGTAAGAGATGTCATTTGAAATCCCATGTTGTAAGCAAATATTGGTTCAGCTAAAATCCAAATACAATTTTTTTCAGTATCCAAACACTTCATTCGACTCGAATCCAGCATTTCAAATGAAATATTGGTCTCCAAACATACCTAGGAATTAGATTTTGAAAACATTAACATCATCGATGATGAATGATTGCAGCAGATAAGTAGAAAGCGCCATTAGTTAGCTTTTGATCAAATGATTTTATGACCCCATATAACAAAAGGTAATCTGTGGAGAAAAGGCTAGAAGTAACAAGTAGCCAATGCCATAAAGACCGTGAATGTGAAATACTCTTGTTATCCAAGTATTGCTTTATCCGATGGTCAATGAATTGCAATATCAACATGACTTACCTTAGAAATGAATGTGCATAACTTATGATAAGGATTTTTAATTGCTCGGGTTTTGACAGGACTATGAAAGCATGGAGAAATTCCCAATACCAGATGATAGCATCAGTCACTTGTTGCCTACATATTGTCGAGATGTGATAGTGAGGGTGTACTCTAAGAAGGCTAAACTGGTATGTTACAAACCTGAAGAAATTTCATGTTGAAGTAGTCACTACTATATGTGATTGCAGATCTCTATTGTTGAATACATATATGTATGAAAATTTACAGGTAGGAGCAGTCTCTGAAGCCTTTGAGAATTTCCAGGTGAAGACATATGGAAGGAATGCGCAAGTACATGCAACTCCTGAGAAAAAGAAACTCAAAACATAGACACTCCTAGAGTCCCATTGGTCTGTTTGTATTACTAGCACTTGCTGTGTTCCTTTTGCTCGAAACTTATACACATTCATATTTTGATACATAACTGCTGAAGCTGAAAGATGTCCCACTAGACACAAGTGTGTGTAGGTATAGTTTTCCTTTTACTCATAGACATGTACATTGCGGTATGTGTGGTTTAGTAACAGGGTATATTCTTTTACCAGTACTTGGTTTTTAGTTAGAATCATATATGCTTGCTCTCTAATGTCTGGGAATTTTATAGTTCTGTTATAAGTAGAGTTGGGTTTCTCTCTTATACTTAAATGTGTTTGTGTTTACACATATTTAAGGGTTCAAACTAGCTTAGAGAATAGTATAATTATTGCTCAACTTTGTTTTTTGGGCTTTTATGTAGTTTGTTATTACAAATGAAGACCCCTGTACTTGTTTAAATTTGAGACTTGACTCTTATTTAGGGTTTCTAATTGTTTTGAACCTTATGTCGACCAAAATTGATATTTTGGTCCAAGTTGCCTATTATAACCGGTTCTAGGTGACACGTCATTAGAGCTCGCCACGTCAGCCTCTAAGTTGGGACTAACTGAAACGTGTCGCTTGTTCATTTGAGACTTGGCGCAATATCCCCAACAACCTTCCTTAGCCACTCAAGCGCTGGATCCTCGAGCTTCCTCTCAAAAGTACACTTTCCAAACAACCATTACAATGTGAAGAAGCACACAACCCTTAGTTTTGGAACTCCTTGTCTTTGACATAAGCCACCATGAACAAGAGGATGGCTTGCAGTTAGTCCTAACTTAGAGGTTGACATGGCTATTTTTGGAGCTGAATGTTCGATTCTACGACTGTTAGTCTAGAACTGATCGAGACAGAGACTAATTCCAACACAGCGCAAGACATAGAGGAACTTCCAACTACAGGGCCAAATGAAAAAGGATAAGGGATCTGCTAACATAAGGAAAAGGATGGCGTGCAGTTAGTCCCAACTTAGAGCCAGATATGGCGAGCTCACGTGGAAGTGGGATGTGTCGTGCAGCTCTTGACGTCTCAATTTGAATATGATTATAATAGATAACTTGGACTAAGATATAAATATTTGTTAGTTAAGAGTTCAAAACAATTAAAAACCGTAAATAAAGATCAAGTCTCAAACTAAAACAAGTCGAATGAATTTAGAAGTAAATTTTGGTCAGTCAAGAGTTCAAAGCAATTCAAAACCGTGAACCCTTTTACCCATTAAGATATGACATTTCAAATAGTAAACAATGACCTAACTAATTAATGGAAACATGCTAAATATAAGAGTACCAGATTAACAAGCCACCACTAATTTATAATAAGAGTACTAGTGTAATATTTGAAGCATTTTAATACACTTGCATGTATTTTTATCAATATTTTGGATAACCAAAATCTATCGTTCCTCAGATGATTTTGCTCGGACAAAAAAATAAACACATCTAACAACTTTTCTGTTATGTAATAAAGCCGTCGACACACGCACTCATTGTTCCCGTTAGCGTCAGAAACACGTTTTGGCGCGCATCACTCCACTATCACCATTCCAAAAGTTCCAGTATATATATAACAATTAACATCCTCCTTCACCTTCTATTTTCCGCTTCACACGCTTCCAGTAACTAACCACCTCTCTCTCTCTCTCTCTCTCTCTCTCTCTCTGGTTCAAAACCCTAAGTTTGTCTGCTATTTTCGATTCTTGAAACTCTGTTTCTTTCTGATGTGTTCTTCACAACTTGCCGCAGAAAGATAAATGATAGCTAGTATGGACAATGCGACGCCCAGCCACTTCGACGCTCAGATCAACGTGGGCCGCCGAGAATGGAGGCACATTCCGGATAGGGTCCATGGAGACATCTCTATCGATCCGGTACCGTCTCTGAACTAGAAGTATTGAATTCGTTTCGGAACCACTACTTTGTGTTTTAGATGGAGTCATTTCTTCCAAGAATTGTGTTTCAGGGAAATTTCACTTTAAATTGTTCGGTGCGTTGTTAAAGTTTGAAGAAATTAAGAATAGACTGAAGTTAATGTCATCAACAGCCGTCCAAGGTTGAATTTCTTTATGAGTCATTTCTCTTCTGGAACTGCAGAGTTGATTGACGTGTTTATTTTTATTTGAATAACAAGTCAAAGTCAGGAATTGACTGGGTGAAATATGATTCTGTATGACCTGCAATTCATGTGATTTAGGAGTCATGTTACATGTTAAATTTGCAATCAGTTTAGGTTTTTGAATATATTCTGGCGATTTAGGTAAATTTGACTTTAAAATGTTGAGTGCGAGTTGAAAATTGATGAATTCAAGAATAGGTAGATGACATTATGCATTTGAAGTCCTGATTTCTTTGAAGTATTTTTGTGCTTTCCTTAATATGTTTCCTGTCTAGTTTTGGTCGTTTCGAAGCCGAGTTTCTTCTGGAGTCGTTTTCATTTGAATTGATTTTGGGTGCAGAATTTGCTGTGATATCTGAAATTTTGTGTGTGTGGTGATTATGGGAAATTTCTCTTCGAAATGTTGAGCGCATAGTTGAGTATCAAAGAAATTAAGAATAAAGTTGGTGGAATCATGCATTTGAAGTCAATGATTTTTTTAAGGAATCGCTGTGTGTGCTGTTTAGATTCCAGGACACTTTTTGATTGTTTAAAGTTTAGTTTCTTTATGAGCCATTGTTTTCTTCTAGAAATGTAGACTTAGAGTGGATCTGACCGGTGTTTATTTCCATTTGAATGGATAAGAGTCAAATTTGATGTGGAAACTGAAATTTAGTTTGTTTACATACATCTTTTTTATTAGTAAGGGTAATATTGCTTCAACTTTTGCTGCTTGAAAATCAAAGAAATTCTAAAGAGAATAAAATTAATAAGATTTGTCTTTATAAAAAAACAAGAAACTAACCATAAGAAAGATGATTTGGTAGAGGTTCAAAGATCTTGGAATAAAACTCTCTGTCAGTAAGTGTTCTCTTCTGTAAAATTGGTAAAAATGACTTTGAAACAGTTATTCATGTGTTTTATTTTATTCATAGTAGTTAGAAGATGAACATAAACTTACTCTAATAATTCATGTACATTGATTACAACAAATCTTAGTTGCTGCATTCTTATTCGGCTCTTCTGCTTTTATGTTTCGAGTTAAATTTTTGTGTTGGAAGACCTGTTGCTTCTTGTAACACCTATCTATTAGAGCAATTTTTCTTTCTTTTTTATGCATCCTCATTCCAGAGAGGAGTTGTTGCCTTGACTTGGTAGAATAATCGAGATACCTACAAAATTCCTTATTATATTCTTAGACTTCCCTGAAGTTGCAAGATGAATTTAATTTACTTTTCTCTGGTTTAATGCAGATTTGTTGGAAATTCATTGATACTGAACAATTTCAGAGGCAAGTTTGATTTATTCACTATATTCTTTGCTACCATTCTTCTATTTACTTTACTGTAGTTGATATTCTCTGACAGTAACTACATGTTGCAGACTTCGTGATCTAAAGCAACTTGGTGAGTCCTGAGCTTCATTTATTGAATAAGCTATACATTTATACTTTATTAAGGTTTGATGGTATTTTCACTACATTCTGTTGCAAGTACTGTTATGATATTTTCTTATTGTCTCATTCCAACGTCTTCGCATAAGTTATATGTAACTATTTTCCTAGTAGATCTGAGTACCTGAGTTTATTGGTCTGACTTGTAATTTGAGGTTATGCATTCATCTAATCATTGGACCCTTCACTTAGAAGAAAGTAACTAAGAACTTCTTCTCATATTTTTGAGATCTAGTTCATTAAATCATTTACTTGATTATAAAAGTAGGTCTCAATTGCTTACCATCCAGAAATATGTTTTGCTGAATACATGCATTCTGTTTTTTTTTTTCCCATGATTCCTTCAAGTGGCTCTAAAAATGACCATAATAGCTATCACTAACCATACTTCTTATTTTCAGGTTTTGGGCACATGGTGTACCCAGGGGCTGTACACTCTAGATTTGAGCATTCACTAGGGGTATATTGGCTGGCCAACAAAGCTGTTTCTACACTCAAAGCTTACCAAGTAGGAGCATTAAAAATTTGATCATATGTGGGATCATCCTATAAATTAGTATTTTCTTACATACTTACCATGCTTGCAGGCGGAGCTTGGCATAGATGATTATGATATTCAGGCTGTAAAACTTGCTGGTAATTAACTCTACTTAAGATAGGATCACTTTATTTTCTTTCATATGATTCCACCTTCTAACTGTTTTTACTCTTTATTAAGGTCTACTGCATGATCTTGGTCATGCACCATTCAGCTACTCATTTGAGCATGGGTTTCTTAGAAAAGCTCTCCAAGGATATACATGGTAAATTGGTAATTCATTAATTCTTATATTCTTACTTATAATACAGGTCTGGGTTGCTTAATTACTTTGAACACAATTCATAAATGGAGAGATGAGGCACAAATTCTCTTTTCTTTCGCTGTGACAATATTGTGAAAATGCAGTCTTTTTGCTTTTTATCTGTTGTAATCCAATCTGAGTGTTCTGTTTCTTCAAAAAATATTTCCAGGAATCACGAGGACATGGCTGGAAGACTGATAGACTATATCATTGATGAACACCACATAAAAATTGATGGTGAAATCATTAAGAAAGTGAAGGTTAAGTAGCCGTACCATCAGTTCCTTTTACATTCTTATCTAACGGTCATGTTTAGGCTTCTGGAGCACCACTATCAAACCACTGAAATCCCTTCATATGGAAGAAGGATGCAGATTTTTCGGAATTTGATATGAATAGTTGAAGTATATTGCTCAAGGAGCAACTTTTTTACTTGTGTTTGGCAATATTTTTTACTGAAACTAGATAGATATGCATACTTGCACATATTTTTCTCATCAACATTGACATTATCTCTTATTTGCATCTTTTGCATACATAGATCGTTAACTGCTAAAGGCTGTTGTTGTGTTGTTTATATATGTCTCCATTCTTTTGGCAGGATATGATTCTGGCTGGCTCGTCAAAAAATGTAAGTCATCTGACAGCCCTTATTCATTTTACCTTTGTGTATCTCAATTTTTTCTTTTCAATTATTTCAACAAATATATATATATATATATATTAAGGACTCTCACATCTTATACAAAATTGGTGCAAATTGCCTAAAATATTTACTAGTGATTGAAAAAGTTATCTCACGCAATATCTTATTATTATCTCTTCTTTTTTTTCTTCCAATCATTCAAATAGTTTACAGAGGAAAAACGTTTCTTATATGATATTGTTTCAAATGGACGAAATGGATTAGATGTTGACAGGTATCTCTATCTCCCCCAGTTATTGAATTACTTTTCCCGGCTGCATGTTTTGACAAACAGGCAATACCGGATGCTGATATAGTGATATATCATTTTTATAGGTTTGATTACATTGTTCGTGACTCCAGAGCTTGTGGCCTAGACTGCAATTTTCAGTTTGGCAGGGACAGAATTTTTGTGTGGGCTTGTTTGTTTTATTGCACGACTCTGCTCAAATGTGTAGCTTTCAACAGAGCTATGCTTTTCATTTGACTAGCAGATGGATGGAAACTATGCGAGTAATAGATGGTGAGATATGCTACAGCTTCAAGGAATGTTAGTATAAGTTGAAAATTCTGTTCATCTGTTGTCACACATATTGATGGTTATCGTATATCTCAGTCTATGTTTAACATTTTGTCCAGATTTTACAATCCATGAGTTTTTTGCCGCCATTGCTGCTCTGCAGCAAAAAGCCTACGCTCATGCAAAAGTGATGGTAGTGCCTAATCCTATTTATTCTTAATATAGTTTACATGGTGATGCCTCTGCATATTTTAGCCTTTGGATGGCAAATGCATAATGTTTGACGATTATTTCTATATACTCAGGCCTTAGAGCTTATGTACGTGGATGCTCTGTTAAAAGCAGACAGTTATATGAAAATATCGGATGCAACTTGTGATCCAGCTACGTTTTGGAAGGTTTCGTGGGTTTACATATTTTATAGTCTGATTACAAGGTTTTGCATTCTTATTTAAAAGCCACTAATATGACTTACTTTTAAGGAGTGCAGATAGATGACTCAATCTTGAAAGTAATTGAATTTTCTGAAGAGCCAGAGCTTGAGGAATCCAAAGACTTGATCCTACGCATCCGTGGAAGGGATCTATACCAGGTGAGTTTAATAAGAAAATTAGCTAATACTATATTCTATGCTTTATTGATTTGTTTAGTAACAGAAGCCTATCGTTTTCAGGTCTGTGGTGAGTATATTGTTCCGAAGGACCAGCAGCATCTCTTCAATCCCATCACCCCCCATAAGATCATTTGCTCACAGGTTCAATAAAATAAAAAAACTCCATATGAAATTAGTGTGTTCTTTGCTCAGAAAG
This sequence comes from Pelargonium cotyledonis, assembly GCA_036897625.1. Lineage (NCBI taxonomy): Eukaryota > Viridiplantae > Streptophyta > Magnoliopsida > Geraniales > Geraniaceae > Pelargonium > Pelargonium cotyledonis. Next base: position 22,352 of record JAYMTA010000584.1, read on the forward strand.
TAGAAACAGACATTCTAAAGAGTAACCTGTCAACCAGAATACCAGTGGTGCTGATCTAAAAGAAGAAGATGTGATCGTGCATGATTTTGCGATTGATCTGACTCGTGACATCAAGGACCCTCTTCATAAGTACGTACCTTGCAAGAATCAAACTGATGTTCATTACTTGACATTTCATTTTTTGCCATTCTAACTTAACTCGCCTGCCACAAACATAGTTTAACAATGTTTCTTCTTCTGCATGCAAATACTTCTTGATTCAGGGTCAGGTTTTTCAAGGTACGAAGTTCAGTTCCTGTCATTGATGTTGTCAAGCTTTTGCTAGGCACTGTGGTTACAATTTGGGTTTTAATTAACAGGACTGTAAAAGCAAGGAGATATCTCCAATGCCACATGATATCATCGGTCAATCGAGGCCGTCTTATCAAGACACAATTGTGAGGGTGTACTGTAAGAGGCGCGAACTGGTTTGTCACATTCTCACTCTTAGACATTGAACCAGCTTTAAGTCGTTGCTGCTTGCTACTATATGTATATAAATTGATGTATGCAATGCAATGCAATGCAAATTTACAGGCAGGAATAGTCTCTGATGCCTTTGAGAACCTTATGCGGAAAGAATACGGAAGGACACCTGATCAAGAAGCACTTGCAGTTTCTAAGGGTAAAAGTAGTGCAGTATCCTGAGTGTACGTTATGGAAGGACACCAATGCTTTGTTTGTGTATTGTGTTGGCACTTACTTGAAATTTGTACACATTCATTCATAAAACTGCTGCTGAAGCCTAAGAGATAGATACATTACCAATTTTTCAACCAAATAAAGAATAAGAAGAAAGATCGATGTAGAGCTGAACAGAAGTGTGTGTGTGTGTGTGTATACATATATGTAGTTTTTCTTTTTTTATCAAACATTAGTATAAATATACTTTGTTTTTAATTGGGATTATCATGCTTGCAGTTGCCTCTCTAATGGCTGTGGATTCTGTATCTATGTTTCGCTGAAATGCATGAGGTAGCTGTTGCATTTGGACTGGAATCTGATTATATATGATCAGTACGTACCATGTTTTGAAATTACATTTATTATTTGATTGTTACAATATGTGTTCTAAAGCGATGATTTATTTGACTCAAACTCTCAGCCAATAAACCATAGCCAAACAGCTTATTTCACTTCATCAATTAACTCACGTATCCGTCCCCGTGACTGAGATTCCTGATATTCTATATATATTTATGTGCCTGTAGGAAACAGCAAATAACCATAACAAGGCTTTGGGACTACAGGCTGATGGTTGGGGGTCGTCACCAGAAATGATCAAAAGGAACTTGATATGGGTTTTCTATAAAACTCAAATTGTCGTCGATTGCTATCCTTCGTGGTAACACACTAAATCAACATTTTTAGGTTTGAGAACCAATAAATAATTATTGTTCATTTTATCGGTCTAATCAGAGTTACTAGAAAACGCTAATTAATTATTGCTCCGGAACATTTTGTTGTAGAACATGCAACACTAGCGAAACAAACGCGGAAATCTTTGTTTCTACTAATAGGATTGAGAATTTAAATGCTTTATGTTAATTATTTTATTATATACTAATATTTATTAAATAGTTAATGACTAATTATTTCACGTTTACTTCATTAAGCCTTACAACTTTAAAATTCTGATTAAAGTTCCGTCCGCATACCAAAGTGTTTCACGATCCAGATAACTTAGTCATCGATAGATGAATCATTGAACATCATATATTTGAAATATTTTCAGGGGTGACGTTGACAAGTGGACTTACCTACCGGGAAAAAACAGCGGTCAATGCGACTGGCTTTTCAGGGGTAAGACCGGAAAAACTCTTATTCGGGCAACCAGGTACGTTCTTTTTCTTATGAGCTAGGTCTGTGTACAATGGCGGAGCCACATGTGTGACCCCAGTGGAATGGTGAAAGAAAGAAAATTTGGATATAATTTTTTTTATATATTTTTCTTATTTGAATGCAATATTAAGATGTGCCCCGCTAAAATTAGAGAGTGACCCCATACTTTATTAAAAATTTGTTAATTGTTTTATTATAAAATATTTATTGACTTTATAATTAATAAATTCGTTTAAACATGCATATTTTATGTTTATATAACATATTAAATGAAATCAATTAAGTATGTAAATTTTATGGTAATGTAATTTAGTATTTAAGTAGTAATTTGTAAGAGAGTAATGAGTACGTCAAATAGTTTTTTCTTTTTTTTTTTGCTTAACATATGCAAGCAATTAATGAGATTATGAAACAAATTTAATTAGGTTACATAATTTAATTGATTTGATATAGGTTAAGTCAAAATTTAGTTAGCTCACTTTCGTTATTTTTAAATTATAATGATAAGAAATTCACGTATATTGTTTAAAATTAACAATATAATATATGAGATTTCAAAAATAATTAATATAATGTATGAAATGTTCGTAGGTAAATAAATTGTTTTTTAACTTAACCAGTATCAAATTGTGACCCCACTGCATCATATTTCTGGATCCGCCCCTGCCTGTGTAAGGGGAATTTTATAGGAATCTTATCGCAAAACTTGTGGTATAAAAGTTGTATTTAGATTTTGGGACAATGATTTATGCTACGACATAATGTTGTCGTAAATGTGTAGGAAAGTTGTTTCCTACGAGATTGCTACAATCCGCACCGGACAATTTTTTTTGTAGGGCTTGATATATGTATTTCTCTAAAATCTGCAGCCTGAATGGGATGATTTGGATGTTAGAATGCATGTCAACAATTCCAAATACATTGCTTGGATTCTTCAGGTGAATCGCTTTCAAGTCCTAGTTTTGTATTTCAAGAATTCGGTTTTTCATACGCGACTTATCTAAAGGATAATCATTTACTATTTCCATAGTGTTCCGCTTTCGATTCTGGAGAGCTATGATATTTCATCTGTGACTTTGAAATTCAGGAAGGAATGCGGGATAGATAGTGTGTTGGAGTCTATAACCACTATTGTTGAAAACAAGAGTGATGAAGACCATATCAATTCGAATGATGAAGAAATTGAAATGCAACACTTATTTCGCCTAGAGACTGGCCCAGAAGTTGCTAAGGGAAGGACAACATGGAAACCGAAACTAGAAAAAATCTAGGTTTCTTCAACCATACTCTTCGAAATGCGGCAGTGAGCAAAGCTGGCATACGTAAATCCTTGAGTTGGATATAGACTCGAGGTTGGGTGTCGTTACAAATTGAGTCAGATGCATAGGAAGTCCAGTAAGCTTTGCAGACCAGAGAGGAGGGTAATTTCAGTGTCTTGGGTCTAATCGTTTCGGACATTTTGTCTAGGATTTTATTTATGTTTCTTTTTGTTCGATTAGTCGGTCTGCAAACCAAATGACTCATACTCTAGCTGAATCATCTGTTTCTGTGTCAGTCACATAGGGTGGTTGGGTTTGCAACCCCTGATAAATATTACGCGTTTATTGCATGTGGATCAAATGACATAAAGTTGTTCTAACTTAATCTAACTTAATGGATATGAGATAAAAGAAATGCACAGTTATTGAGTATGGCAAAATCTAAGATTGTTGGGTTTGTTAGTCATTAATTTTAATTAACTAGTTTTCTAACCCAGCTTTGCTTGGACTTTCTTTTTTCATGCTTTCTTAAAAAAATTTAGAATCAATTAATCAAGTTACAACATCCAACTTCAAACGTACTCTTAGGCTCCTAAGATTGAAGTTTGATATTTCAGAGTAAGAGAAATACAACAAATATCTCAAACAATAATAAATGTATAAATTTTAAAATATTGAAATATAGTGTTTTTTTTTTGTTGTAAAAAATAAAAGAAAAAGAAATATAGTTTTTAAATATGACCTCAAAGAAAAGTTATTTTGAAAAAAATACAAATAAGCTATATATTACTAATAACATTGAGATCCAACACATATGTAAATCATAATTTTTTTTATGTATAACTAAGATACATGCACTATTTGCATATTTAGTAGTTGGTGGGTGAAAGATGTTTTCTGAAACAATATTAAATAAAATTTTGAATATATATATATATATAAAATTAATTATTTAAATAATATTTGAATACTATAATTTTAAGTTGAAAAATAATAATT
>JAYMTA010000585.1:0-26490 GCA_036897625.1 Pelargonium cotyledonis
TGCGGGTCAGGCTGATCTGGCCCGTGGGCCAAAGACCCATTTAACAGGTCTAATTGATATCACTTGTTATCATTTATATTCAATAGTATTATTGATATGTTATTTACGATACACTGCAACGTCTTATCTTTTGAAGTATACTTTTAATAGTGATTTTGTAAGAAAAACTACACTTCACTGGGGTACTATCACCAACATAACCATGGATTGATATTTGCCATAGTCTAGCCTTTCTTAGTTTTGGATTAAGTCTTGAATACTTACTCATCAAAGATGAAACATTCAATCCCCAATTGCACATATAGTTGCCTCGAAGTTGTATAACTATGTTGAATGAGACATCCCAAATTCTACTAACATACTTATTCACTTCAACCATAGCCTTTTTCTAAGGCTTTTAAGTTAGAAAACAGATAATAAAATCCCGAATCAATCACGAAGTCAAGTAAAACCCTAGTAGCTCCCTTAAGCCTTTTTTTTTTCAACTTTTCTGTCTTCCACTATTAGTTTGAATTCAAAGCCTCCTTTCCAGTCAACAATAGTTTTTAAGTGAATTAAGTATACAAAAGATGTTGAACTAACCAAAAAAACTAAGTATCATTAAGATAATCATGGGACTAACATTAAAGTGGCTGTAGTTTAGTGGTGAGAATTCCACGTTGTGGCCGTGGAGACCTGGGCTCGAATCCCAGCAGCCACATGTTTTTATATTTTGTTGTACCTTTTTCCGACAGCAGCAGAAACGACGGCGTATTCAGCAGTGTCTTCCCTACATAAAAGTAAAACCTTAGGCTCTGAAAGCAGTGTCTGCACTGCGTTCTTCTTGAGTTCATCACTTCTTTGTTCGAGCAGAGAGTTGACCAACCGCTGTGTTCATCTTCCAGTTGCCACCGTAAGCTTATCAAAATTTATGTTCTTTATTGATTCGGATATATTACTCTTTATTTTGATTTCAACATTCATTTCCTCATTAGCGATTCTAGGGTTTTCCAGATCTTCGTTTCGTTTGTGATTTAACTGTGGTTCTCGTTGTCTATGTTGCAAATTTTTAGTTAAGTTTCGCATATTCATCGTTAGATGTAGATGTATGACTGGAATTTTGTGTTATGGGTTCACAATTGAAAATTATGATCCCAATTGTTTTTTCGTGCCTGGACATGTTTAGGCTTTTATGTTATACAGCTCAATATTTCAGTGGTTCTCTGAATAGAGTTGAACTTGTTGCCCAAAGTTCTTAATCGACAGTTGATGAAAGGGATTTTTATGGGCTACTATCCCAAATTTATAATTGTATGAATGTGTTCTTTTTGAGGTTCTAGGATCTGAGCTGTCTACTAAACGCTTTAAGCTGATGAATGCTGCATATTTCCCACCTTATCACACAACAATATGGTCCAGACATTTTTCTTCTCCATATATGTCCGTGTATATCTTGTTGTTTTGGTCTCTGTAAATGAAATTTGAATTCAAGATTTTACTGTGGAGATAAAAAAATATATTTAAACTTCTTGAACTCTTAAGTTTTTTTTTGTTTTGTTTTGTTTTGTTTAATATGATTCTTTTAAAATTGTACGCGATAATTACTTTGGAGTCATAAGAATTAATATTAATGGTTCACAAATCTATGCATTTCTCCACCGTACTGCAATTCATTTTTACATGTTTTGCATAAAAGATTATTTGTAGCTAACCTCATCGCCATCCTAGAAACAATTGAAAATGTGAAACGTGCTGGAGCCACCCCTAACCACTGGACTGAATCTGCATCACCTTAGTGTGGCATTATCCCAATCCTTGTCTCCTTGCATATTCTTCCTTGTCGTACTTTATCAATCTACATGCCAAGTTGGTTTCATGATGCAAATAAAGAATTATTATAATCTAATGAATAATAATGAATGTGTACTTACAGGCCTCCTCTAGCTAATCGTTTTATGTTTATAGTTAGAGGAAAATCCTATATCACATTGAAACAGCATTCACAGGAGGAAACAAGTCTTAAACATTAGTGCAACCATTAGTGTCCAGTTATGTCCCACGCAACACAATAGACTAGTACTAGTTGTTACCTTCCTTTGCGTAACACTGATTTTTGATCAAGGGCGCACCTTTCAAGTTTGAGATCTGCTTTATGCACTAATTTCTTTCCATCAGCTGAGAGAATGTCAAAATAGTTGAACCCAGTGTTTTACCTTCATTTCTGGTTCTCATATTGGATGGTGAAAGGTGTCTGAAGTCATGGTTTGACATATTCTCCAAACATATAATTCAGCAATAAGTAGTTTTGTGTTACATATCTTCCACCGATCACACATTTTTATAGGTCAGGATTTTTCTTAGACTCCATTGATGGACAATGTAATTCAGGGTGGAGCATTATTTTGAAGATACGCATATGCATGATCCCTGAGCTTGTAAGTTCATGATCTTTGTTTTGGATTCAACTCGTGGTGCAGAGGCATAAGGATGAACATTAAAGGTTTAAGAATGTATAGCATAGGTGTAATCCAATCCTGTTCTAGTCTTTTATGGTTGATCTGTCTCAACTTGAGTCTCGTCTCCTCAAGCAGAGAAAACAAACAAGAAGAAAAATTTGTCTTGAATCTGAATCTGAATTGTGCTTTTGATGTGACCTGCATGTTAGACCTAGAGTTCCATTATTATTTTGATCCTTTCTATAGATGTCAGTCAAATCAAAATCCTAGAAATTTTACTTTGATAATCTGTCCAGGTTACTAATGCATATGTTTGTGACATTGCAGATGATAGATGATCAAGACCTGGGCTTCATTGCCAATTTTCTCGGCATCTTTGTGTTTGCGCTGGTTATAGCCTATCATTATGTGGTGGCTGACCCAAAATATGAAGGCAACTAGGGTTTATCTTTCTTGATCCATGCACAATAGAAATGTAACGTCAGTTGTGTTGACTAGATATAATTTGTAGTAAAAACTCAGATTTTTGCGACTATGAGTTTTATCTTCCTATTGATTTTATAGACAACTGCAATCCATTTACTTATCTGTTACTCTGTTATATATTCTTTCAGTCACTTTATATTTTGGTTGACTTATGACATGAATATTATGGTGCTGGTTACTGCTGGCAGTTCTGATCTTTTCTCCGAGAAGAGTTCAAACTTTCAGCTAAACTTTGAATTTCACAAACTTCGTTTCTAGCTTTGCGTTGTTGCATTTGATATTACTTTGTTGTGTGTATGTTTTACTGGATAACCTTCTCCTATCTGCTGATGATGTAAAGAAAATGGTAAGTCTGAATTTGGTTCTTACAGTGTAGATTTTTTTTTTACTCATTATCTAGGATCATATAGATTGAGAATTCCCTATGGTGATCTTAACTGGTGTATTTACATGATGCAAACGTGGTAATAGTAGTCAATAGTTTTTATTTACATAGGCCGAAAGATATCTTAGAGCTCAATTTTACTTACATTTACCGGGAGACAGCCTAGAGCTATCAACCTTGTAATATTTCTATGGCTGTCATGACATGATCAGGTATTATGTACACAGACCATTTATCTTAGCAGAAATGTCATGCAGGTTTATGTGAGTGGAAGGATTTTCCCATTTGACTAATTCTGTCACTTCTTTCTCAATCTCTACTGTTTCTATCATCAACCTACTGATGCAGAACCCAATGCCACTCAAATAGAGGACTATTTTGCTCTTCACTGCGTCCCCGACTTCATCAACTTCTATGGAGTCGGCTATTTCTTCCGAATGTTGAAGAAAAGAGCTTACTAGTTTCTTAACCTCTTCCTCGTCTACGCGGGGATGCATATATGGTGTTTTCCCCAGCTCCACATCTCGACATTTGCTCTTTTCTTGCCATTTCTTGTCTAGCACTTTCAGAGACTTGATCGAAGTGACCTCGTGAAGACATTTGACTATTGAGCCTACTTTTTCATGGAAAATCGCTAGATCATCAGTTAGGTTTTCTTCAGCCTCCCTCCAAGCTAACCCTGATCTCTGTGATAGTTGTGAAAGGTATTCTGTTATGCAGGCTGAGAAGAATAGGAGATCTGCCATGTTTGATAAAGATCCCAGGAGCTTGCGGTAACAAGCACTGCGAAAAGGTAAGAACCAGAAATTTGGCTCCTTTTCGGCTTCTGTGAGGAACTTGTCTAATTCATCAACATGTGATTTCAGCTTCTTCTGTTTTTCTCTCAGTTCTGAAGTTGCCAAGTTTTTCTCTGTGGGACTCAGATGGAAGTCTTCGATGCACTCATGAAGTGCTCTCAAGGTCTGTGAAAGCTCCACTTTTGCCAGCGTTGCTGCCCTAGTAGGACGCAGGAGAATCTCCACCAATACGAGACAGAACAACCCAATTGAAGCTTCTGTGATTCTTGCTATCGCGAACTCAGTTGGAGGGCCATAATCTTTCCGACCTAGGATCAGCAACGCACCTATGACTGCCGAGATGGCACCGGCCTCCCCGTACATCCGGCTTCGCCTGAGAAAGCTGGTGAAGATGATCCAAGGTATGAGAGGTAAGAACCGTAGTTCCACATAGTTATGCAAAATAAAGCACCATACGATCCCATAGATAGATCCCATTGCTGTCCCTTGTGCTCGAGCATTTGCAACTGTAAATGTTGCTTGTCTTCCTGTTACGAAACTGATGGCTATTGTTAGTCCTGACCAGTACCCATTTTGCTTGTTGTAGATCAGTCCAAACAGCACTGCAAGGCCTAGAGAAATGGAGCACTTCACTGCAAAAACCAAACTTTGGGTGTTCGGTTTGATGCCCCAGGTCCTTCCACTTCCCGGCTTAGACTGATCTTGATCCTGTGAATCACTGGATCGATGAGTTGGCGAGTCGTCTTGGAGGAGCTCCATGCAAAACAAGAAGAAGAGAGCTGGGAGATCTTTGTAAGATGTGGATAAGTTATTGGGGGCCTGGAGAAAGGACTGATCTGAAAATTCTGCCTTGTTCTCTGGAGCAGTTGTTGCATTAAAAGGTACAGAACACTTGGCTTGCTCTAGTTTTAGGCCTATTTGTGCTTTGGAGCTGTGTATAACATCTTTGAGGTCTTCATGGACAATCTCAACAGGGAAGGACGGGCAAGAACGCAGGGCGATTTCCATTCCTCGTATTGGCATTTCCATGTCATGCAGTTTCTTTCCCGGGTCCATGCAATTGGCTCTCAACAACCTTAAATCCGGTCTCTCAAGTAGCATACCTTCCTGTTTAGAGGAAACCATATTAGCTGAGCTGAGCTTAGAATTTGGATTCTACAGCTAAAAAAATAACATGAAAAGTGAATGTTGCATTACCTTATTATCTTTTATGGTTTGTAGAATTTTGGTTCCTCTTTCAGAGAAGAGTTTTGCTTCAGACATGAAGTCATGAGCAACAGAGCTGTCTTGAGCATTAATGGCCTCCACATATAGATTCAACCTGTCTGAAGCATTTTCAGCATAGAGCCTGCATGTTTTCCTAACCTGCAAATATAACAATAATCATCTCCATCAATTATCTGTAATTAATTTCATTGCTCTAATGCAAATTAGTAGTACAAATTTTGGTTTGTTCGATACCATATGTTGAGTCATTGGTACATTTTGGACATAACCATCAATTGCTTTATATACTTGGTTTTTTTTACCTTTTCAGTAATTAGCTTGGGATATTTGACCAGAAATCCAAATAATATTCCATAGAATCTAGAAAAAATTGGACAGAACAAACAGGGTGGGAGCTAATAATTTATGCAGGCAAATAGCTAAATGAAGCATCAATTCCTTTTTACTCAATGATTGGGGCACCTTCTGTCCGTTTTAAAGAACATGGTTAATAAATTAAGTACATAAAATATATATGTACGTATAATTCTTGTATAAAGACTATTGTGCTGTAACTCCATACATAGATAGATTTGTACAATAATTCATTTTTTTTTATATCAAAACATCTAATTAATTTGATTGGTTTTATTAGATGAGAAATCAATTATTGAATTATGATTTTTTGGAAGTCAGCTTTTATGAAGAGAATTTTGAATTAAAAAATAGAGAAAATGAGTATTTAGTGCAAACCGCTGCTGAGAAATTCGATCCGAAAATAAAATCATAACTTTTTTGTTTGCACATAATTGCCAATATAGTTTAATTGACCCTATTTATAAGAATTAAGAAAAAACACATTACATATAACTTGCATGTACCTAGTGAACTTAGAAGAAAATATTAATATTACCTCCCAATAGGCAAGGCGAGGGAAGGGAATCAACATGGCCATGACGGAAGCCACCGCGCCAAGCGCCGTACTGGTCCCCACATGCAGTGGGTGCATCACCACGCCGGTCTCCGATCCATGAACCACCGCTCCGACGTACACGATCACCAGCTGCCCAAACGCAATCCGCTTCGTCATCAGGCTGCTCCACTCCGGCAGCGCCACCAAGAACGCCCCCACCGCCACCGCCGCGGCCGCCAGCTCCGCCGTGAACCGCTCCGGCCCGATCAAGTACAAGCTGAGCACCGCCGGAGCCAGGACCTGGACTGTTGCGTAGACGGCGTGCCAGCATCCCCTCATGGCGTCGCCGAGCGTGGCGTCGGAGACAATGAGGATGGTGGTGACGTAGGAAAACGCCGGGTACGTTATGAGCCGCTGGACCGGTCTCGGGCCGTACAGGGTGGTGCATGCCACGATGGTGCACGCTAGGGCTGTCCGTAATGCCAGCCCTAGGCGGTGGCGCAACCACACTCGGGTCTGGTCCACGGCCACCGGCGGGGAATTCTCTAACATATTTTTAGAGTCGTTTTAAAGAATTTACACGAACAATTGTCACTGCAGTTACGAGAATTTTGAACCACCTCGAGAAATGGCTCGATGAGAAGAGTGATGGAGATTGAGGTTTATATATATAGTGTTTGTGGCATGCAAATATGGGTTTGGTGGGTTTGAAGAATTAATGTAAATGAAAAATAAATAAAAATAAAAAGTTTTGGAGTGGAAGAGAAACACTATTTTGACTCTTTTTATGGGACAATCATAAATTCCAAAATTAAAAGGAAAAACCAAATAATAAAAGATTATTATATAATGAGTATTTTTTGTAATTGTTTATGAAGTTGAGTGACATATAATTTGGTCCATCTTTGGAGCTATGTGTCATTTGATTAGCATGACTAATTGACGTACTCGTATGTATACGTCAAGTTCACTATGAATCAAGTTTCTTGACGTTGATAATATGTTTTTAGCTTTAGCAATTGGCGATAATCAGAAGGAAAAAACTTGTTGTTTATTTAAAAGCTTAGTTACGAGTTTACAAAAATTGAAACGAATCAATTATAAAACTAAGAAAACATTGTTCCATGTTTTCCAAATGACGGGTATTTTTTCATGCAACGCATTTTGTTAGGAGGAATGAGTGTTTCGAAAGAAAAATCATTTGGCTACTGCGTAAACCCATAATTAAGCTCATTAGAGAAATAAGGGAGCCTGCCACATATCGATAAAAACGAAATAATAGTTGTACAATAAAAAGAATGCATTTATTTTACTATATTTGGTGCTTAAATTTTTTAAGAAATCGGACTTACATTCCATTGTCGTAGAGATTCGTAGAGTATCACATATGATATTAGTTTGTTTTGCACTCACTTATTTAAAATTTGTGCGTTTGTTACAATACTGAATTTTCCTAACAAATAGAAAAACGATATAAAAATTATATGTCATGAGAGCACATGTATCAATTAATTGAGTAGTCTTACAAAATCATATACTCTTGAGTCAATAATAAAATATGTCGTCCTTATTTGAACTACAAATTCAAAAGCATATAGTTTTTTAAGCATTACCCTACTATTTTTCTTATATCGATCGATTAGCAATATAAAATAAAAAGGGATGTACACAATAATAATAGATTAATGGAATATTCTAGAAAATAAGTAACATTATTGTTGACTAGAATAAATATTAAACAAAAAATAAAAGGGCATTGAGTGAGATTTCATGAAGGCGGCCAGTTCTCATTTTATTCCTTAACAAAATTTAAATGTATGGACAAATTTTAAGATTTACAATCTTCAAATAAATTTGGAATTTGTCTCCTCATTCATAGCCATTATTATTTTTTTTTAAATAAAAAGATTTTTGTAAAGTAAATTAATAATTTGAGAGTATGCTAATGCTATAACATAAAAAATTAAAATATCCTTTCAAAAAATAAATAAATATATAATGGCATTAGTAAGTAGTTAAGTTGTGACTATCATGACTACGTTGTTGGATTGATAAAACATTTTTAATTATGAGCTAATAATAATAAATATTTAAAAAAATATATTTTGTTATGCTCTTTTATTGTCAAACTTGAATCCAACTTTCTCTTCTTTGTTTTTTGTTTTTGTCGTTTGAGAGAAAGAGTTTGGGAATTGCTTATTTTAGGTTTCTCCAATTCTTATTTTTAGGTGTTCGGTTTAAATCTTTCGCTTTGTTTTGTGATTTTTATAGATTCCCACCTTCGAGAAAGGAAAAACAAATTTAACTTCTTGTAACCATTTGTCAATTTTGACATGTGATGTTAGAATTATAAAAACAATTAATTGTTCATACACAAAATTTCAGTTTTATCTAGTAATACACTAATGACATTCGTGAGACAATACTTAAAAGTTTGTGTTGCAATGTCTACAACATAGATATTGTGCACCCAACTTATAGAATTCTTGAGAGCAAAATTCTCGTGATCAATTAAAGAGACTCAAATGTTTGAAGAATCATGCATAACATTTACAAATATTGTACACGAATTTTGTCATTAAATCTAAACAAAATTATTTGTGGACAAATGTGAACACATTGTTGATCTTGTTTGTGTCATTTATCAAACGATGTAAATTTGATCTTATTAATATGAAATTTATGGTACAACATAGTTCTTTTTTTTTAAGAAAAAGAACAAATGCGAACACCTCAACTCAAAATTACAAAAAAAACGATGTTGACACATGTGACGATAACATTAAATTACATACGCTATTTATAAGTCACATCAGAACCCACTCTTGTGGTGCTAGCACATCAACAACCAAAGCAAAATTGTACATGGAAAACAAACATTCTTGATTTTGAAAACAAACACCAAAGATGCAAAATCTACATATGTGTGATATGTCCCTAACATCGGATCCCCAAATGGCGGTATCTATTTTAGGGCTTACATCTCTTTCCGAGCTTTTAACGAATGTGGCGTCATGTTTGTATCTTCTTCTTTTTTGTTCGCAAGTGAATAAATATTTGGGTCCATATGATTTTGGGGTTATTTAGCTGGTTCTAAATCCTCAATTAATTACTAGAGAAGTATCGAGTATATAGTGCATATACAAATTTTGTGTTCTAAATCAACGTTGATGTAACTTATTAATTTAACCATAACATCAAGATTTACAATCAAATACACATTTGTTTATAGTTTGCAAACAATTGTAGAAATAGTTTCACATATTTATCGGTGTGTGAAAAATGCTACGTACATATGACCGTAAAAGAGAGAATTATAATTAGTAGGTCCAGATCATTTACGGGTGATCATCGTTAACATTTACAAAAAATAATTAGCGTGTAGTTGTACATATAAAACACTTACACTTATAAAAACACATGTATTTCACGTTTCTATGGTACGTACGTACAAACTTTACTGATATATAGTTATAGGTCTAGAATTGACCAATTATGGAATGTGAGATTGTAATAACATTAAACAACTTTATTGTATTGGTCGATGAAAATTGAAAAACGAATAAATTTGTTGGTCCAATATATATGGCATTGGAAAATGATAGCCAACCTATATATGCAATTCCTTGCCGTCTAAATTCATCTGCCAGTTCATACACCAAATTATTGTACTCACTCACTCACATATATTACACTAAATAAGTTAAATTACAACTAATAGAGATTGATCTTCATAAATATTAACTACGTATAAGGAAAATAACGTGTATTCACTCGGTTAAGTATGCGTTCACGACATGTTTAACCGTTTTAATTATTGTACCGATTTAGTTACGTATTTTTCTCATGAACTCATATGTTCCAACTAATTTTAAAGATACAAACTAATTTGTTACAAAAATGTTAATGATGTTTAATTCATTCATGATGGTATTGAGTGAAGATCTCATGTTGAGGATGTATATTGTTATGAATTTTATGCATCATCATTAATTATTATTATGTGTTTTTTGGTATATAGAAAAAAAAAACATTATTCATATTTCTTGAAGAAAAAAATGATAAAATGATATGAAATTTTCTGCGTGACAAAATAAGTCTCAAAACTTTTTCAAATTCGTGGGTAATAAAAAACAACTAACGTCAACAATTTTAAAATCTCAAAAATGAATTGGTTTAAATTTAATATTTTAAAAACGCTCATCAGTTTAATCAACAACGCATTTCTAAAATTGCGAATGATCGAAGAGGAAAGTGACAAAGTACTTGTCCGTACTTTCTCGATACACATCAAATCAAGAACCCTAACTTTGTAACCATCAATGAATGCACTAACAAAAATTCAATGTTTACCCAAAACTTATGTATGAAAAAATAGTGAAACATAAATATTTTATTCAAAAGTTTCACAAAAACAGTACATATTTTGTTTGTGGGAAACATATTAAGAGCTAAGATTGACATGAAAATTTAAAGTGTGTTTTGTATGTTTCGTAGGTGATTTCCAGATAAGGTTAAGGACTGTAATATAAGTGGAGGCAGAGAGACCTAAATTGGCTTTACAAACAAGAAAATTGTAATTTTCTTTAATTTTAGGTACATCAAAACAATTGGATTATGAGTCAGATCCAATCAAAATATCTCTTCTACTTGCTGCCAATCAATTTTTAATTCTTTAATGTCTTCATTGCAATAGTTTTTATTCATTTAATTACTGTTTTACCTAACAAAATATGTAGCTAATTATTGAGATTTTGGATCAATTAAGTTCTTTTAATGTTTGACTTAATTGTATATAACAAGATATATATAGTTCCACTAGAATTTGTTTGTTAATCCAAATTTTTTTATTTCCTTACATTAATTTAGATGTGAATCAATTGATTAATGTATATGTAATCTCACATTTATTTATAAGAAAAATACATTTTAAACACATGCACAAAATATATGAAACCATTTTTTTTTCTTTATTTTATTACAATCATTCATGTTATTTTAGTCACTTGGCATGAATCATGAGTGTCATCTAATGGATCCCAAATAAGAAATTACTAATTACAACCACATATTAAAAGGGCTATTGGATCAAATAAAGATCTTAATGCTAATGCCTATAAAACTACATGATCCATCAAAATCCCTCTTTAGTATTACTTTATTATTAGGGCAAAATAGCAACCTACCCTAAATTATATAACTATTTTTTATAATATAAAAAATGTCAAATGGATTTAAGTTAACTACCAGCAATATCATTATTAAATATCAACTTATTTGATGTCAACCTACGATGAATTGTAATTTATGTGACTCTCATATATTTCCGCTCTATTATCTTAAACACATTATATTTAGACGATAAGTATGCATTGTATCAGTGTTGACATACTACTTGTATCCGCGTTATTGTGTCGTGCGTGTTTTTATAGGTTTGTCATTGTTTCATAATATGTTGTTAACCTTGAACCAAAAAAAGAAAATAAGTTGAAAAACCCAAAAATGTCATTTTCTATGCATCATTTTCATGATGCTCATGCAGCTATTGCCTTGTACCCTGGATTTTTCCATTTCAATACATGAAACCTCACAATCTCATGATTCACATATACCCCAAAACACATTACAAAATCTTAATCACAAAGAAAGCTTCCCAGAGGAGCTCTCACAAATGGCAACTCGTAGGCGTGAAGCGCACTGCGTTAGGTAAGAATCACGTTACGATGACAGTTCTTTGGAGATTGTCAGTCGATCATTTTCAGTCTGTCACATCAGTTATTGGCTAATACAAAAGACATTTACGTGCCCGTCCAACACTATTGAATCACGTTACAGAAGACAAACGCTAAGCGTGCTATGCCAACACTACCTACCATACTACGATGTTTGGCACGCTACGCAAATCTATCCAGTTGGCCACTTCATATCAGGATGAGGAGGCAACGGGAGACTTGAAACCCAGTATCTGTCATTCATGTCTTGAGATAGAGTAAATATACATAAGCATGGCTTGGGGGGAGAAGCCACAAAACATTGGTTCCCACAAGAGCATTAGTTGTTAGCTGACTCAAAACTCAAAACTCAAAAAGACAAGTTTGCATTAGAATATAGAGGTCAACTTGCTCTAGGGTCTAGGATCAATCAAGTACAGCTAGTAATGACTTGGAAACGATATTCTCGTATTCACAGTACAAAGTGGGTGAAAATCAAATCGAAAAGAAACAATCCATGCATGAAATGAATTAACTATTGGTATTTGAGTCAAACTAATATCAAATGGGTTCTTGAAAAGGCGAAAGAGGTAATTTCTTCGGGTTTTACGCTGACTCACTTCCAAGTACATGAGAAAAAAAGAAATCTAGAAGAAGCAGTACTATATACTAAATTTTACCCACAGGGCAGGCAAATAAACTCCTGATACTCAACAGTATAATTTTCAAAATGCCATAACCACCACCCCTCAAATATTTAAACATCCATATACATGTACACATCAAATATAAAAAATTTATGAAACAAAATAGAGATTCAATATTTAAACACATATGTCTAACAAATATGAAATAAAGATCATAACTTAATAAGTGCCACAAACATTCAAATATGATTAACACGTTCCTAAGATAGTTTAAATGGTCAAAGTTTGAAAATTATTGTTAAATGCTAAGAGGTTTTGTGTGTGTGTGTGTACGGGTTTCAGGTTCCACTCCAGGAGGTTTTAATAAATCCCCCCACAAGGACTAACTTTTCCCCTTCCCCAATCCTCGCTTAAGCGGGGAGTACATGCCCCACTCAGGCTGGGTATTTGTGGGTTGCAGCTTTTCCCCACTTGATGATCATCCTTATAAAACATGAAACTATGATCCCCACTCATATATTTCACAAAGCAAAAGATGAGCAGTCAGATTGCAAGAACAACAGTAGCATTAATATTTCTTTCAAAATTCATCTCAAATATGTGTTGAAGAGTAAATCCTAAAAAACCTTTAACACACTCACAGAAGGCTAGCTTGTTAAGCCTCATCTATATGTAACTCTTCTTCACTTTGACATGTAAAGCTTCATAACAAATCTGTATTACCTACCTAGTCGCTGTTTCTACTAGGCTGGAACTTACTTCATGCTTCACTGATTTTGAGAGCAGGTACGAGGGAGATCCCTGAGCCGTGGAGAAAACCGCTTCTCTTGTGTATGAGAAGAAACCAATTTCCTCTTCTGGCTTCTGCTACTAATACCAGTGCCTGCAATACATAATACTTCATCTGAAATCATTCCAAAGCTTAAAGAAGTGGTTATGAAGAGAAAACTAGAATGATAAAACCCAAGCAACATACAGAATGAACATAGACATAATATATGATTCTGGAAAATAGAAACTACAGAGCATCATTGGTTCATTAACATAACCTTCAGTTTGAGGGGTATATTCAACAGCATGAGATGTCTGCTTCTTGTTCCCTTGCTTAGATGGCAAGATAATAATCTCAGTCTCAAGGGATGAGGGGACTGGTTTCTTCTTCGATGTACTGCTCTTTTTTTCTGACAATTTGCTGTGAGAGGCAGTGAGATTTCCTTCAGAAAAATTTAGCTTCGTAAAAGGGGCTGGCAGATGCTCTTCGAGCCCTAGTTCAACATTCTCAGTCGAGATTTCTTTTTTTTCACTAACTGCTGAGCGTGTCAACCTTCTTTGGTTGGTTGATCCCCTTAATGCCACATCTTCAGTGCAGATATTCTGGTGAACATAGGAAGTTGGAATTTCAGCCTCCTTCTGGATTGTCGAGCGAGTCACCCTAGTTGTTCGAGTAGTCTGGCTCAGTGCTACTGAACTTGCACCAGAATTAGCAGGTTTTAATGTTATATTATCAGTTTTCCATTCCTTAACAGATCTTCCAGAAGATGGTTCCAGTAAATGAGCTTTCACTCCAGAACCCTGCTTAGTCGGTATTTGTGGTTTTGGCGTATCAAGAGATTCTGAAACTACTGGAGCAGAAGCAGTTGACATTGTTGAGGAAAGCTTAGTTTTCAAATACTTTTGATCGCTGGTAAAGAAATTAGAAAGTTTAGTCCCATTCATAGCCGTAACAGAGGTAGTAGATGACATCAACGAGGCTAGAGCTGCACGAGCAGCAAGAGGACTGAGCTGTGAAATATTTTCATGTTTTTCTTGGATGGATGGTTGAGGTGCTGGGGCATCCTTAACTTCTTTTTCTGCTAGCGATTTACTTGAACTCCGAGTTGACCTTCTCACACTATTTTGATGAACATGACCTTTGACATGGGAATTATTTCTTTTAGATCGTAATTGTCCCTTTATATCAACTGTACAAGCAGCAAGTAGCAGAGTGAGTATTTCAAAAATGACAATCATACAAACATTTATAAACAAGAATAATAACAAACATAGATACTTAGAAACTTTTAAGTGTTACATGATCTGAAATCCAAGAAATGGTTCAGAAAACATTTAGATGGTCAAGGGTTAGATAAATGATACCAAAGAAAGACGTCTATGGTCTTTATCTAACCTCGCAATCACAATTTGTTTTTGTCAAGTGTCGTTCAATAGATTGAAGAGGATATTTTGCTGTTCTTTTTAGAATAATGCGATATTTTCTAGGCTTCACACACCGCCCCTTCTGTACAGGATAAGAAAATCGTAATCCGTCACAAAAGTTAAGGTGACAAGATTTGACCTCAGAACCTTTGATTCTTATGCTAACACCCCTAATCTTCTAGGCAACCCTTGCCAGTGAATCTAAGATTAGATACATTATAAGGACCAGTTCAGATGCTAAATATTTGTGTATGAAGTAAGAAATTAAAATCTTAAAATGTATCAATTGATTTTTATGCTAGCTTTTATAAGAGCACTACTTATGTTTTCAGTTACTAATATGATCTTTCTTAGTCAATGCTGTAATTTAAAGCCTTGTACTTCCAGCAAAAGGGCGATGAATTTGAATATTGGGAGACATATTTGGCCTTTTCATACTGAAATGTCAACCTTATTAGTCCGCAAGAGGTCTACTAGTAAACTGGATTGCCTACACAATATTACAGAATATACTTGGATGGATAAGCATAAAGTTAAGTAGAAGCACCTGAGAAACTAATCAGGATGTATTAGGATGATAACTCAAAAGTTAAAATTGCCATCGTATGCATTACCTGCCTTAAAAATGATGGCATTCAAAAAAACAATAGTATTTACTTTGGGTCGGAAGAGTATTTGATCCACTCAATCTACCAGTTCAGTCGCAGACAAAATGATATGCATTGAAGTTAATATAGGACCTCCAATCAGACTATCCATAGCACTTGTACTCTGAAGTGTTTATACCATTACCGCAGTCGATGATTGACTGCATTTATCAATTATCAAACTGATGATGTTAAGATAAGGGTGCCTACCTTTAACACCCAATAAAATGTCTCCAGCAATTCCCTTGGATCCATCAGTTGAATTGGTGATCTGTTCTATTTGCTGATCAAGCAACACATTAAGATCTAGTTCACCATCAAGATCCTCAGAAACTGATGAAAAGGGAGATGAAGAAGGCGAATCTGTGCTTTTAATCATTTTCGAGAACTTATCAATGGTTGGATGGAGATTGATACTTTTGGTGGCTAGTTTCATAATTGAACCAGAAGGAACTGTTATGGTTCCACCGTTTAGGTCTCGGTGAAGCCATTTGATCACAAAAGTGCACCTACAGTATATTTTCTTTGAGTGTCTTACTCTTGAAACCTGCCAACGAGTTGCAAAGTGAATTAAATTAATAGAAAAAGCTTATGAGTAAAACAAACTTGAATTAAAGCTGATATGAGAGTATGCTGTTAGAACTGAAACACAATACACTAAATTACAGATTAAAATTGTATCTTTTGTTAGTATCTAGATGATATTTAAAGGCAGAATTACCAAATTCACAAAAATTGTCAGCATTAGTTAGATTCTTACAAACAAATCGTTACTAAGAGCTTCCTAAAATTACAATGTTCACTAGAATAGAGTGTTCTGTAGAGTGGAAATAAATTATTTAATGCGACTTCATGATGTTGTAGTATCTTTTGCTGACACTGCACAGTGCACTCAGATTCACATAGACTATTGGTGGCAAATTTCACAATGTTTCTCTTAAGGGCAGTTAATGAAATAGTTAATAGAGCTCATCTCCAGAACTAGAGCTTGCAACTTGGGTGTAAAGCTGAAAAACCTAACCCTATCTGACCCGAAAGATATTTGGATTCATAGATCAAAACCCAAGGAAAAATAAGAACTCCTACATCTAAAGTCCCTTAATTACTAGTTAGCAAGAACTGGTTTTAATATCAATCTTAAGCCGATCTCTTTCTATCGTCCAAATAAATGCATTTTTTTACACGATTTGAAATTTGTCAAACTAGTCATGATTACAAATTCTGTTTCAATAGAATCATAAAATTAATGTTAGCTAGATATTTTTATGCATTTATAAATCATGAATTCACGAGTGGATTTAACATGAAATTAGCCTCTAGGGAGCAGAAAGAATGTATACCTCCTCCACCTCAGCATCATAGAAGAGGCTCTTAGATTTTGACTTATCGGCAGCAAGAACACGATCACCCTGCATTATGTGAGAGCAATCATCGCCTTTAAGAGGAACAGAACGGAAGCGGAGACAAGCCAATGCTTCTTCATCCTGAACTAATATATCTTCTGATTCGTCGCTCTCAAAACATATGTCGAGACCAACTCCAGTTGAACTGCGCACACAATCAAGAACCATAATTAATGCTTCCCTAATTGTTCAAGTTCAAAGCTTACTAAACTCAGTTAAATAAACATATAACAAAAATGTAAACAACTTCTCTCAACTACAACCTGTGTAACTGAACTCACTACTCATCTTATCATCAAGAGACTACAAATTTTCCACCCCAAAACAAACACAAAATAGGATAGCAGTAAAGAGTCACCAATGCATACAAATTTAGCTTGTATAATTCAACAATGAGGTTTCAAACACAAAGAGACATTCCCAAGACAAAGTGTCAGCTAATAAAACAAGGACTTGTAAATTCATAAATATAGCTCATATTCCACAACAAATATCATATTTTTATTCTAGAAAATTGCTAACAAACTGAGATATTAACAACCCATGATCCTGATACAGATAAAAATTGAAACCCAGATACCAAAAGATCCATTGATCATCAATGTACAGAAAACCCAAAATCATTTTATTAAAAAAAATGAAGATTGAAGCAATTTGACACAATGTTGACTGAACAAACAAAAAAAAAACACTAAAACCACATACCCCCAATGACCCGGTAATAGAAATGGCAAAAGAGGGTTAATAGAGAGAATCCTGAAGCTGACCTGAGAGAGACCTGACATGGGTGCCAAGAGGAGTCCTCTTTGCGCATGGCTTCGAACTCCAAAACAGCCCCCCCTTCTCCGAGAGCCGCCATTGGAGCTCACTGCAGCTTTGACGAACCCTCCTCCTGTGCGATTACACAGAGATTGTGCTGAATATTTTTAGTCATCAGTGAGTAGTTTCAACTGTAATAAATTAAAAAAAATGAAAAATTATTGTCTGAGAAGTGAAAAGTTAATTTAATTTACTTGATCATTATTAAATTGCTACTGTTCAAGAACAGTGTGGATTGAATTGGAGCTTGCAGGACAGTAATGGTGATTGAGCTCAGCTCGGTAGCCTCAGCTGATCTGAGACACTGTTATTGGGCTGTTGTTAAGGCCCATTTAAAACACAATGATAGGCCTATTACAGTTGGGCCTGAAAGTGTTGTGAATTTATGTTGATCACGTGGGTGAATGAATGAAGTCACGTGCGTAGCAATGGAACATGGACAAGCGTTAAAGTTAACGACTACGTACAATGTTGTCGGATTCGGATTGTTGGAGTGTTCACAATCGGTGGCCGCCCATTGCATATTTCAAATTGCTACTACGTGACAAATATTTTATTTAGCCAATCAAATTCTCGACCCTACATCACACATTTTCCTCGAGACACGTAATTTTTTGAAGTCGGTTTACTACTAAATTTTGGAGGAGTCTGATTGTCGAGTCGATTTTGATGAAGTTTTGTCAAACTAACAAATAAATATCTGCTTACGGTTTAACACTCAAACTTATTTCATTAAATTTATGTCACATGGCAAGATTTGTTCACTTATCTTAGTGTAGTAATTGACTATGAGAGTTCTCGGTGTTCGATATTATTAAGTTCAAATTCAACTTAATAAATTTGATAATTCTCATAAGAACATCACCAACACATAATCAGATTCAATGAGGAATTTGAGATCACTTTGAGGGTACTTCACAAAAGATCTTATCATTGAGTTTTTCATGTCACATCGCTTCAATAAGGTTCATTTCACGCTTGGTCATAATTTTCATCAACACCTAGCTTGTTAACGTGAGATATTCGATTGACACTTCTAACACTCGGTGCACTTGGAACCACCACAGCTCGCTCGAGATTGTTTAATATGATTCGAAGAGGTTGTGCTGAAATTTAAAGACCATATACAAGGAGTAAATATTTTAGTGGCATGGTTATGTGCACAATCTTGGGGACAAGGTACACTTTGTTGGTAAGCTTTTAGACTCTGATTATTCGTGACATCATTATGATGAAACATGAGAAGCCTCTCTCAACGACACTCCCAACACTGCATAGTAGTGTCTCGTTTGCATAATTAATCATCTCCAAAAGGGGCAGAAGCCGAAACCCTTATATATGAAAATATGTGTTTATTACAAATTGTGGCACACCACTTTTCTGACTAACTTTGGCTAACTAGTGAGAAAACAGAGCCAACGAATCTCAGAGGCTTGACGGAAAATGTTAAGTTTTTTGTTTAGTGTCTTTTTTTGTTTATGTAAATAACTTGCGGTTAGTGTCTATGCTACAAGAGTAGCACACAATTTAGATATCTTGGATAAAAAATGTTTCGCAAAAAGTACGATTTATAAAAATGAAAACGGAACACTTTTGTAGTGATGTAACAATTCGAAGGATCAACCAATTTATTATAACGATATTACAAATAAATTTGAAACCAACCGTAAGGCGACACGTGTAACAAACTAAAGTACTAACCTACCCCTAGTTCGGTTCCAATTGGAAAAACTTGGACGAGTCCGTGGACAGCACAGAGACGCGGGGGCTAACCAATTCACATTAGGAAAATACTTTGACAAAAACAAATCTGGAGCCGTCAATTTCCCTGCTACGGATCGGACGGCTCCGCTTATCTACGGTCAGAACATTCTCGAATTCAAAACACTGACCCTATAAATATCTCTCTTCCACGACCTTGCTCGGCCACTTGAAACCCTAACATTTCCTCGCTACTACTCTGTTCCTCTTCTTCTTCATTGCCGTCTTTCTCAGAGAAGAGAGCCAGCAGTAATGGCAGGCAAAGGAGAAGGGCCCGCCATCGGTATCGATCTCGGTACCACCTACTCTTGCGTCGGAGTTTGGCAGCACGACCGTGTCGAGATCATCGCCAACGACCAGGGTAACAGAACCACCCCGTCTTATGTTGCCTTCACCGACACTGAGAGGTTGATCGGTGATGCCGCCAAGAACCAGGTCGCCATGAACCCCATTAACACAGTATTCGGTAAGATCTGAGCTCTGTTTTTCTCAATTTACAACCCTGTCTAGCTACTTAGATCTGTATCATAACGTTTGGATCTGGATCTGTGTTCTTGTATCCATGTTTCGTTTTTGTATGTTAGTTTCTCAACTGAATAACTTGCAGTAGTGTTCTCATGCTGCTGTTGAATTGGTTATATGGTATTTACTGTAGTTAGATCCATGTTTGGATCTTGTGGTTCCAGTTAGATTCTATTCAACATTCTGAATTTGATTTAGGTCTTGATTTCATACTGCTGACTGTGATCTATTAGAGTTTTTATTTAGATTTGCATGTATGATCTGTTGCTGCAGAGAATAAAATTTGAATTTTCTATCTTGATCTTGTAGTGATACTCTTTAGCTCAGCATGAACTTATAGTTAACTTGTGATGTCTTAATTATACAGGCTTACAAATTCACTCTGATCTAACCTGTAGTAGTAAATGTTTTTGATACTGTTGTTTATCTTTGGATTTTAGTTTGTTTTCTTAGCATGAAATACTATAGCTTGTTTTCAAGTTTTAACTAAATTATCTGACTTTAACTGATATTGGAGTTAGCACTATTAGATGTATTGCTTTTGTGTCTGCATACGAAGTTGTGTTGTTTTATGCTTGTCCCTAGTGTTACTCTGTTTTGTGCTTTGTGTTCGGGTTAACTATTATAATAAAATTTTAAATTGATTTCTAATTATATATCTTTGTTAATTGCCAACAGATGCCAAGAGGTTGATTGGCAGGCGATTTAGCGATGCCTCTGTTCAGAGTGATATTAAGTTGTGGCCATTCAAGGTTACTCCTGGACCTGGGGAGAAGCCTATGATCACTGTCAGCTACAAGGGTGAAGAGAAAACCTTTGCTGCTGAGGAGATATCATCCATGGTTTTGATCAAGATGCGTGAAATTGCTGAGGCTTACCTTGGCTCCACAATTAAGAATGCCGTGGTCACTGTTCCAGCCTACTTCAATGACTCCCAGCGTCAGGCAACCAAGGATGCTGGTGTCATTGCTGGAATCAATGTTCTACGTATTATCAATGAGCCCACAGCTGCTGCTATTGCCTATGGTTTGGACAAGAAGGCCACCAGTGTTGGTGAGAAGAATGTCTTGATCTTTGACCTTGGAGGTGGTACCTTTGATGTCTCTCTTCTCACCATTGAAGAGGGTATCTTTGAGGTCAAGGCCACTGCTGGTGACACCCATCTTGGAGGTGAAGATTTTGACAACAGAATGGTCAACCACTTTGTTCAGGAGTTCAAGAGGAAGAACAAGAAGGATATCAGTGGCAACCCAAGAGCCCTTAGGAGGTTGAGGACATCTTGTGAGAGGGCGAAGAGAACTCTTTCGTCCACTGCTCAGACTACCATTGAGATTGACTCTTTGTACGAGGGAATTGACTTCTACTCCACCATTACCCGTGCCAGATTCGAGGAGCTTAACATGGATCTTTTCAGGAAGTGCATGGAGCCAGTTGAAAAGTGTTTGAGGGATGCCAAGATGGACAAGAGCACAGTCCATGATGTTGTGCTTGTTGGTGGATCCACCAGGATTCCCAAGGTCCAGCAGCTTCTCCAGGACTTCTTCAATGGAAAGGAGCTTTGCAAGAGCATCAACCCTGATGAGGCTGTTGCCTATGGTGCTGCAGTCCAGGCTGCTATCTTGAGCGGTGAGGGTAACGAGAAGGTTCAGGATCTCCTGCTTTTGGATGTTACCCCACTCTCTTTGGGTCTTGAGACTGCCGGAGGTGTGATGACTGTATTGATCCCAAGAAACACCACCATCCCCACCAAGAAGGAACAAGTCTTCTCAACCTACTCTGACAACCAACCTGGTGTGTTGATTCAGGTCTATGAAGGAGAAAGAACCAGAACCCGTGACAACAACTTGCTGGGCAAATTTGAGCTCTCTGGTATTCCTCCTGCTCCCAGGGGAGTCCCTCAGATCACAGTGTGCTTTGACATTGATGCCAATGGTATTCTAAATGTTTCCGCTGAGGACAAGACCACAGGACAGAAGAACAAGATCACCATTACCAATGACAAGGGAAGGCTCTCAAAGGACGAGATTGAGAAGATGGTTCAGGAGGCAGAGAAGTACAAGTCAGAGGACGAGGAGCACAAGAAGAAGGTCGAGGCCAAGAACGCCTTGGAGAACTACGCTTACAACATGAGGAACACCATCAAGGATGAGAAGATCGGCGAGAAGCTCTCTCCAGCAGACAAGAAGAAGATTGAGGATGCCATTGAGTCCGCCATTCAATGGGTGGACAGCAAACAGCTTGCTGAGGCCGATGAGTTCGAAGACAAGATGAAGGAGTTGGAGAGCATCTGCAACCCAATCATTGCCAAGATGTACCAAGGAGCTGGAGGAGAGGCCGCTGGAATGGATGATGATGTTCCCACCGGAGGCAGCAGCGGTGCTGGTCCTAAGATCGAGGAAGTCGACTAAATTATCTCGCCCCCCTTCTCTTGTTCGTTTGGGGTTTTATCTTTTGGTTCTATAGTTGTATTTTTTTGCTATTAGTTTGATGGATGCTGGGTTTTGTGGACACATTATGGGGTTCCTTTAAATATTATGTTTTTTTAGTTAAATATATTGTGCTGTTGCCTGAGCATTCAGCTTTTGGCCATTTCTGAGTCTCTCGTTTCGTTATTGTTGTTTTCTCATTTACTTGGCTTGCTATGGTTGGTATTGAATTTTTAGTTGCGATTCCAACTGAAAAAACCACCCCAATTGAGTAACGAATCTTTTGTCCGCCACTATCTACAGATCCACACAGTGGAGTCCTCACCATGACATGGGAAATATACTGTCTCCCAGTCCCACCACTCATGAACAAGCTGTACTTTTCTGTGGCACAATAATTTAGCTTTATCTCATACTTTGATGTGTACAGTGCCAATCATCGCCAATGTGTACGTGTTATTTTACATGATCAGTCGTGTCATGACACACCAGATCACGCGCAATTAAGGATGTAATTATAAATCATAACATGTCAATTGTGTTTGATAGTGTCGTGTCAAATGTTGGTTCTATCGTGCATTAATAATGTGTTAAGAGTTGTGTTCATCAAAATCGTGTCGTGCCAACGTGACTCATTTAGTCACCGTGCTAAGAGTCATGTTCATGTTTTGTATTATGTTTGTGTCGGACCATATAATACGTTTACTATGCAAACACAACTAGATGTTGGACTGTTGAGCAACTTGCATGAGGTAAGTGATGAAGGTGAAATTACTTGCATAGTCCTCTCAGTTCACTTCTCTCACAACCACCCCAAGCAAGTTTCAAAAACCGATTTCAAAATCATTGCCAGTACATGACAATGAGAATCATTTTGAATAACAATAACTATGCCTATACAAGTGGCTGCACAACTACTTATCAAGATAAGGAGCACAAAAATCCACAGACAAAAGAGATAAGCCATTCAGGGCAGAGAAGGACCGCACACAAAACATGCACATCTTATAGGGCCACTTGATATATGGTTCATACTTAAAACAATAAATAAATAAAAACATTTTTTATTTTTTATTTTTTCAACAACTAACGTTCGAAAATTCAGATGCACGGACACGAGATAATTAGAGACAGCTTTGTGAAAACTATAGCGACCTCATATAAATCCGGTAGAATCAAAATATTACCTCTACCATCAGAACTAGTTACAATCATGAGCTAACTAGAGAAAACAAGCAAAAACATAGCAATTAGTGTGCAAAAATTGCAACAAAAAGACTAATGAGATGTGCATTTTGGTTTTGCAGATGTATGGCACCAAGTTAGTAAAACCCCAGGCACCATTACTACTGCAGCTACCCTTTAAATAAGTTATACATACCGATCTCAAGTCAACATAAGTCCATTGCCTCCGAGATGAGGGCGATGGCAAACACGGACCTCGTGTTCTTCTGGCCCCACGCGGAGCTTTGGCACCATGATTTCAAGCATTGATCCAGGCCCGTCGTAGTATGCTTCAATGTTAGCGTCTTCTGGAATCCGGGTTGAGAGCGGAATTTCTCTAACGAACTCCCCGGGAGGGCAGTGTTCCGAAGAAGGATCCGTGAGCTTGAAAGTTCGATCATGTCTCTTGATGAATGGCAGGCGCGATACACTCACACAAGAGACCTTTATTATACCGTGAGTTAGAGTGTTCCTCCAAGAAACCTTCACTCTCTCGAGATCCACGAAAGGCAAGCTGATTATGATCAAATAAGCACTTTCATCTTCATAGATTGTTTTTGCAGCTGTGACGGGCCCATAAACATTCTTCATTACGCCATTGAAATCATTCAACCAGTGCCGTTCATTGGTATGGACCTCCACTTCAGGAACACGGTCAGAAGGAGGATTAACCGCCAAATAACAATCATCATCATTTCCGTGAAGGAAAAAGTCTTTCCTCTTCTTGCTGACAGGTGATAGGTCCATGTCATCACCGTTACTGTGGTTCGATGGCTGCGTTGACAGATTCAGCCCAGAACCATTAAGAAGCTTCTTCGAGTTGGCAATTTGTGCGCTCTTCAGTGGAGGAGGTGGCCTCTTAAGCTCAAAATCAGTATTCGGAAGATTCCTCCAAGAACCAAAATCACTGGCTTCGGGTGGGATTGAGAAATTCAAATCCCGACCTGTGAGTTCCACCCACCTTTTCCGCTCTTCCTCGTCAAGACACATAAGATTAGGCGATGGAACAATCTCAATTCCATGTACACACTGAGGGTTTGACAGTCCCCTGTAATGCTTCCGCTGCATCCTGTGAGATCGGACAAAACCCTTGTCAGCACTGAAAGGAAACGGTCGCTCCCCTTGGCGAGAATGCCCATTCATGTAACTCCTTAACTGCATCTTGCCCAAAGCATTCTCGGGCCTGTCCTTGAACACCCACATGTACATGTTCTCCATGTCATGCTGGACCAAGAAAACATCTAGCTTGAGATCGGATTTATCAAACCCAGTAACTCCATTACTGTCTCGGATAATCTTAGCCTTTGACTTGTCATTCAAAGCGGGTTTAAAGTAAAAACTGAAGAAAAACCACGCACCCCATATACTATCCACCCGCTTAGCACATTTCCGACCAACCTTGGGGATACTGAGGAAGCTCTCTGTCTCGTAAATCTGCGGAGCAAGCCCAACATCGAGAATATCACAAGGGTCCGAATTCCACGGCTCTGGGGGCGGGCTGCGCTCTGCAGAGAGGGGCAAGTTGATGTCAGGAGGTCGAGAGAGAATGATTTGGCGATTCATCTCCAAATCCAAATCATCGTGAGAGGAGGCGCTTGAATCCATGGACAAGAGTGTGGACGGGTAATGATTCTCCATTGATGGTGCAGTGAGCCAGTGACAAGACAATCTCCAATTTCACCTCATATCCTCTCCTGGTATTATTATTGCTGGTGGGTTGAAAAAACTCATCCCAGAAACCAATTCAAGAAAACAACCGTATAAACAACACCTCCACCTTATCAATCCCCACAATATCTCCCCTCCATCAAAACCCTAGATTTACAAATCAAATAACCAAATCCCCAAGAACCCAGATTAAAAATCCAACAAAAAATGAAATAAACACTAAGATTCTATAAAACCCCAATTTCTAAATCGCTAAAAAAAACCCAACAACAAGATAGAACTTAAAAAACAAAAACAAAGCTATATAAATAAAGTTGTGTTTTTTATTTTAAAAACTATAAATCTCTTCAATCTCTGCCTATGGACAGAGAGAAAGAGATTTCTGATATTACTATAGAAACACAATATCTAACCCTAGCCCCAGAATCTCCCGGAACCCTCCAAACACAGGTGGGAAACTCTGAATCAGAACCATCAAATCCATCAAATACCTTTCAATTTCTATATAATATATATTTTAATATTCTCCACAAGCTGAAAGGGTTTCAGAAAAATTTCAAAATTTTTACAAAATCTGGATACTAGAATCAGTTGAGAAGAAGAAGATCGAAGTTGGGGATCTTGAAAGCTAGTACCTTTTGGGATAAGCATCAAGGAATCGAGAGGAGGAGGGGCTTCGAGAAGCGATCGCGATCCTCATTTCCACTCTGTCATCAACAACCATTTGCTCTCTCTCTCTCTCACCCTCCTGGCTCCTGCTGCTCACCACCAGGCTCCAACTACTGCTCTACTGTTTTTCTAATTTATTTTCTCGGGAAACAAACAGAAAATATCATGAACAGAAAGAGGAATCAGATACGTGTAGCACCGTCTCAATATAGAGGAGGTTTCGTGGGTTGAGGCCTTCACTAGATAGTACCGCTCTTTTTTGCCGTCACTAACGGTAACGACTTGACGGTGCACTTTATTTATTTATTTATATATTCGCAAATAATTCACCGAGTCTACATTGGTGGCACATAGGTTATCAGGAATAAAAATAAGTAATTGTGCTTATTAAATTAAGGATTAATTATCTTAAAGGTACTTGTACTACCAATAATGAATCGAATTAGTACTCTTACTTTGAAATAGACTGGATTAGTACCTCTACTATTTGAAAGTGAACTCCGATCGTACCTTCCGTCATGTTCCGTCCGTTTTACTGTTAAATCACTTTTTATTTTACGATCCAAACTTTAAAA
>JAYMTA010000586.1:0-26488 GCA_036897625.1 Pelargonium cotyledonis
TATATATATATATATATATAAATGCAATTTTTGTTAGGAGAAACAGAAGACTCAGCTTTCATTATACTCCATCTTCGTCGTCATCGTCTTCTTTGTTTGATTCTGTAGCTGAAAATTCGCTGATGGGTCGATGAGAATTTAGGTATTTAGGAGAACCCAAGAGAAGAAAAGTGTCGAGAACGAGAAAAAATGGGTCGTCAACGATCGTTGAAGAGTAAAGCTGTTCACTTTGTGTCTGATCTCACCACTGTCTTCCTCAATCCTATCTCCGACAAACCCTCGAAGCCACCGCCTCCTCGTCCTGTAAATTTCTCTCTCTCTCTAGGGTTTTTTTTTCCAATGGAAATGCTTGAATTTGATGGTGAATTGATGATTATTTTTTTTGCATTTCTTGAGGTGAGATGAGTTGATTAGTTTGTTTGAGAGAGACCCTTTTTTCAAAATTGGTTTTTGATGATGGGTTTTGTCTGATCAGTTCTTGTTGATGTTTTTGGTAATTTAGTATATGTATGAAATTCACTATTCATTTTATTGTACTCTGTATCTGTCTAGCTCCAGCTCTAGGGTTCTCTTATCTGCCATTGATATGCCTGATTTTTTGATAATTGGTTTCATTGATTTGTTTGTGGGATACCCAATTCAGTTTTGGTACTGTGATTCAATTTTTCTTGGTTTTTAAATTTTGGCCATTTTTGCATAATTGGTTTGTGATAATTGTTCTGGTCTGGTCTGATCAGTTCTTGTTGATGTTGTTGGTGTTTTAGTATATTTATGAAATTACCTATTCTTGGTGTTTTTTTCCTTCTTGGTTTGGCAACTGTTCTTTGATTATAGTCTGTTTCTGGTTTCATACCGGAGAATCTTAGCTAGTTTATTGCCTTAATGTGATATCCACTTTATGTTGTTTTTGTTCAGTTTATGTGTATCCATATTTGCTATGGTCTAATATTTTGTTTGGCATATTGTAGAAGATCCATTTTATCTTGGTATATTTATGGAATTAACTATTTATTTGAGCAGTTATGGAAGCTGTTTTTTTTTTCTTTGGATTTTGTAATTGGTCTTTGATTATGCACTCTGTTTCTTTTTTTTGGTTTCATATTTGAGAATCTTGGCTAGTTGCTTGCCCTAAAGTGATATCCAATTTGATGTTATTTTTATTCAGTTTAATCACATTGATTATCCGTTGCTATCGAGTTACAACAGTTTCTTATTTGGT
This sequence comes from Pelargonium cotyledonis, assembly GCA_036897625.1. NCBI lineage: Eukaryota > Viridiplantae > Streptophyta > Magnoliopsida > Geraniales > Geraniaceae > Pelargonium > Pelargonium cotyledonis. Next base: position 1,220 of record JAYMTA010000586.1, read on the forward strand.
TATGTCGTGGTTTAATATGGATTGAAGACCGTTATTCTGATAAATGCGCATATTCTTTATAAATCGCAAATAAAAAGTCGTGTCTAAGCTCTGTACGGATTTAACTGATGTTTAAATAGGTGGTTATTTTGTTTAGGAAGATGCGAGCGAGTCGAAAAGAGCTCCATTGGAGTCAGCTTCTGAACAGGATTCTTGGGTTTAGTGTAGAAGATCCATCTTTTAGATTAGTTGCATTGATTGACCGGAAGCATGTAAATCTATCTGTCTTTATTATATTCTTTCTATTTTTGCTTACTTTTAAGGCGACGAGCTACAACAGTTTCCAATTTGGTTATGTGTGTCGTGCCCACAAATTCACTGGGACGATATGAGTGATAATTAAGGTGTCGTCAACAATGAACTCTTTGACTGAGATTTTTTTTTCTCAATACGCAAATTCTTTTTAGAGTTTCATGAATTACAAATTAAAAGTCGGGTTTAAGTTCTGTACTGATTTAATCTTTGTTTGTATGAGTTTCTTTTGTATAGGGAGATGTGACTGAGACAAAAAGATCTCAACTGGAGTCCATTACTGATCAGGACTCTAGGGGTTTGGCTGATGGTCCGGATACATCTTCTTTTACGGCATTTCTGTATTCCCTATTATCATCTTCCGAGCCCGGAGATGATTCTACAGTGGAAGGGTCAAACAATAATAAGCCGGAAAAGGGTGATATTTCGTCTTCTGTGTCTACAAAAGAAAATGGCCGGAAGAAAAGCTTACTTTCTCAGGGAAAACAATCACTCAGTAGAGCTGTTTACCAGGCCGCAAGGATTGGGGGGTACCATAGTCAAGAGCGTAAGGGTGATTCTGACAAAACAAATGATGACAATAACAGTTTTGCTGGAGTTGAGATGAGGCAGGTGCAGAATGTAAAAGAGAACGAGGTGGTTCATGCTGATTCCCCAGACGTTTCTGAACCTTCATTGCTTCTTTCAGAGAAAACAAGAAACGCTCTTTACGCTTCACTTCCGGCTCTTGTTCAGGGAAGGAAATGGTTACTTCTCTACAGGTGCGTCAATATGGACGATCACTTATAAAATTGTATTTGAATATTGATGGAGTAAAAATTTGCAATCCCTAAAACAATTGTGCACCGTCTTTACAATCTCTGTTATCCTCGGCAGTACATGGAGGCATGGCATATCACTATCCACGCTATACAGAAGAAGCATGCTTTGGCCTGGCCTCAGTTTGCTCGTAAGTTGATTATGCTCGAGAATGCTTTTTTGAGTCTACACACTCAATCATCAAGGACACTATTCACCCATGGCATGGTGTTAATACTCTTTCAGGTTGTTGGAGATACTAAAGGTGCGGTTTTCGGTGGCTTGGTCGAGGCTCCTCTTAGCCCAACCAACAAGAGAAAATATCAGGTTCTGATGAAGCTCTTCTTCTTCTTTTTTTTTTCAAATTTGTTTCAAATCTTTTACGTGTAATCTCGATTCTCTTTTTTAATAGGGAACTAATAATACATTTGTCTTCACAAACACGCCTGGCAATCCTGCTATCTATCGCCCAACAGGTACTTTCTCTTCTCCATTGCTATAGTAGCAACAACTTTATATAATGCATCAGTTCAGATTTTTTTTTTTTCATTTCATTGTATAGAGTAATCAAAACGGCGGTATTTGTAGTCCTTGAACCAATTAGTGAAGAGAAAACGTTGATTCTACTTCACGGTTGCATTTGGCATGTAAGTGAAAAATATGTTATTTTGGATCAACCATAAACAAAGTATGTCGTCTGCCTATTGTTGTTTGACGATGAAAACTTAATACGGAAGCATTTTGAGTGAATGCTCTTGAAACCCCATTATTAAGCAATAATGTTTTGTGTATAACATGACATAATAAATATTTGGAGAATTTTCTTGAGAGTTCCTTTCTCATGATTACTTAACACTAACTCGGAAGTTCCTTTCTTCGCCACTTTTTTGTGCTACTCTATTTCTATCTCCTTACGTTGTCTTTTAGTGCAAATACTCTCAAGCATTACCGAATTCCAAACAAGGGAATAATTTTAATAGCTAAATTGTCCAATTCCAATTTGATGCATAAAGTTACTCCAAAAGCAGCAAATGTGTCGTGTGATGCATAATGCTTGACTGAAGTTGCATGATATTGGAAAAAAAGTATACAATCGATCAAGATATGCAAAAATATTTGGAGATATCATGGCGACTTCAGTTCTTAACTGAAACACATTAGTTAAGGAAGAAAAATGTGTATTCATTGGTTACCACCGCACAACATTCCGACTTAATTTGTGATTTGAATACTGGAACTAACGGCTACAATAAGCAGGTGCAAATCGTTATTTCACCTTGTGCTCTACTGAATTTCTAGCCATTGGTGGTGGCAGCCATTTCGCACTGTACTTGGACGGTGATCTGTGAGAAATCTTCTCTTTCCTTGTTTATTTCCCACAATTTTTGTGTAATCTACGTGTTATCTTTCCATAGAATCAAATTAAGTACCGGTGAATTTAAGTCGGTTTGTAATGTTTCCAATGATCTATTTAAGGTTGAATGGATCAAGTTCGGTTTCAGAAACCTATGGGAATCCTTGTCTTGCACAGACAGAGGACTTTGAGGTGAAGGAAGTTGAGGTATTTACTTTCATGGTTTTACCTCGAAATCTCATAACTACTACAAACTTTATTTCACCACATTAACTACTCTCATTTTTACTCTTTGCATCACACAACTGCCGTGTACTTTCGTAAGACTTGTCTATCATTTAGATGGTAAACAACTTTGGCTGACAAGTCCTCGTTTTTGTCCGATACAGCTTTGGGGCTTCGTGTACGCCACGAAGTATGAGGAACTACTCGCCTTGAGCCGAACAGAAGCGCCTGGGATATGCCGATGGTGAACAACAGCATGCGAGTTTTAACCTAGCTAACAACTGAAGGTGGTGCAAATCTACGTAAAAGTACATATTTGTATATATAGAGCCTGTTTTTACGAGTTTTTCAAGTCTATGAATGGACTGTTGTGGTCAATGGTCACAACCATGATGAAGCAGAGATTGTGTACTTTTTGCCAGTTTTGAGACATGTTTTTGTCATCATTAATAAGTTGATGATATTATTGATCTCTCCTAATATGTTATATTGCATCATATAGATTCAATTTTTGTTTGCTTTAACTTTCCAACTTGATTTGAGCTAGCAAGAATTATTAAAATGATCGATGAACTATTAGGGTTTGACTAATTTTGTCCCGAGGTAATTTTATGCCAAAATGGTTTTTCAACCATGGTAAACTGACCAATTTGGTTCTCCACATTAGCGCGGTTGTACATGGCACTAGTAATGTTTCTTATAATAAGTTAGTATCTCTTAAATCTGTTAGAACGCGTACATAGGAATAAGAGAAAAAGTATACAACAAAGCGGACCTTTGTCTTCAAAAATGGAGTTGAAGTGACTTGTCTTTTAAGGCAAGGTCCAAAGTGGATATTGAGCACATAATTGAGTGTCAGGTACCATTTTGATTAAAAAAAAAATTGCTCGGAAATGAGTATTAAGATTCAGAATGAAAATTTGACGGATTATCATTGTTATGTTCGAATTATAATTTTCAGGCTATGAAGTGAGAATCTCATTTTTATTCTTGATTTTTATTGATCAATTTTTTTTAAGTCCAAATGATATACATTCGAAGATCAAAGATAAAAAGTACATAGTTATTTAGTGCCAAACATAAAGATAAAAGTGTCGAATAATCACAAGAAAGCAAATCTAAAAAAACCATACAATAAATCCAAATATGAAAAGAAAAAAAAGGTGAGATTTCAATACATTAAACAGATCTCAACCATACCCAAGTAGATGAAATTCAGAGTGCACAAGCCATTGCTGCATGATCTTGATCTGTCATGAAACCAAAACACATTAATCACTTAATTGTGCATACACATATACATACATATATACATAGAGAGAAAATAATCATGGCCCAACAACTAGTTGCTGAGACTCAACCAAGACACAAATAATATGGATATGGGCAAGTGCTCCATGCCCACAAATTTACTGGAGCGAGTGGGTACGAGTCGCATATCGTCATTGGTTTGACTGAGTCTCAGCCTATAAAAGCTTATAGAGCAATCTAGTTATGAGAACAAGAAAGACTCCAATCTTTCGTTTTCTTTTGGTTCACTTTAAAGTTTAAACGTAAATGTGTAAGACCCTCAAAATACATAGTTTTTATACACATATACACGCGCACGCATGTTGAAATGTAAATCTAATCAAGTTTAGTACCTCTTTTCCAGCTGTAGAAAATCCTCTATGAGACCACAGTGGCAGCCTTCTCCAAGTGGCTTCCTTGCAATGTCTGTTCAGGATCACTCTTGAGCCTCTTGTTACTCTCCACTACTACTTCCTCATACGCATCGTCATGGACACCGAGAGCAGCACGACCAGACGGATCAAGATTTTTTGACCATGATGCGTCCCATTCCACTGCTTTTGCAGTACTGCATGCTACGCTTGGACCTCCGGGAACTGTAGACCTCGCAGCATTCTGCACATAATGGTAAAATTCCAATTAAAACATTGGAGAGTGATACAGTTCATTTATATAATAAAAGAAAAGAATGTGAAGGCTTGACTCGTAAATCACCTTGGGAAAGAATTTCTCAAAAATACTTCTGTAATAGTATGCTTCCTTCGTTGTGGGAGTGTTTTCAGGATATACGAAGCTTGCATTCATCAACATTGCATCTGTGATCTGTACAGTACGAACAGAGCAAAGTCCATTGTGAGTTGACATGGCAAGTTGCATCTCATGTTTCTAAAGTTGGAATTCACGAGAAGATTGACTTCGTGTTGGGTCGATTTTTGACTTTTCATAGGAAATGCATGTGTGGTTTGCCCGACTCGATCTGCACTTTTCCATGGAAAACCCGACCTGACCCAAAAATTCATTGGGTCTATTTTATGTCTAGAACCCACAAAAATGTAGGTTGGATTTAGGTATCAGCAGGTTTCGGTCCAAATGGTCGGCTTTAGTACAAAGCAAATGCAAAAAGTTTCGAGGTCTTACTTGTTTGTTGGCGTGATCTTTCAAACCATCAATCCAACTGTACCCAACTCCATCACTAAACTGTTCCTTCTGCCTGTATAGTATGTGCTGGAAACCAAGGGACACAAATAATCAGGAGCAATAAAGGTCTAAATGGAAACCCTAGATAACTTTACGAAGAATGGTAAAAGATGCATTTGGCAGATAAACCTAAAAGTTGCAAACCTTTGGTAGATATGGATTCTTCTCATCATCGAATGCGTTGCGCAAGATCCACTTCTCAATCCTTCCAATACCACGGTTGATCTGTGTTTACAAGATGAATGCAGACTTAGTACACCAGCTCTGAGGGAAAACATTAAAAACCCAACTACAAGGCTGTTTTCGGATTCAAGACAATACAAAAATCGATGTTCACACAACCCCCTCATGATGTAGCACTTTCTACATGTAACAACGATAACACTCTTTTCCTTCTAAACCTTGATCTCAATTGTTCTTTATAAATAATTGAAAAGAAAAAAAAAGGAAATTTGTGCAACCACAATTGAAGGTTTCTACATTGCTTAAAGCTAAAAGAATATAATGTATAAATGAAGCATGAAATACCATTTTCCACTCTGGATCAATGCTCATTGCTATATTTATGAATTCCTTGTCCAGAAAGGGCACGCGAGCCTCAACACCCCATGCGGAAGTTGATTTGTTGGCCCTCAAGCAGTCGTAAAGATGAAGAGCTTTTATCTGCACCATTATTAAAGCAACAATCAGAACTTACTTGGAGTAGAAGAACCCAGCAGTGTGAAATAATCATTTCCTTTGAAAAGAATATACTCTCACCATCCCAAAATGAGTGTCCTGTTTCTTTTATATTATTGTCACAAAATGAGTGTTTCATTTTTAGAATGTTATTTGTGCATAAATCACCAATAACATGCCTATAATAAGTTAATTAGGACTTAATATCTCTTGAGTTTGTTACAACACATGATCTTGGGGTTACAAGAGGAAATGTACAACATTAACTAACTTCTCCTTAATTTTTCTCAAAATAGAAACAAAGACAATCATTTTGGGATGGAGGGAGTATATATGAGAGCAAAGAGTCTCAAACAAATTAGATTTGATGCCCACAAATTCATTGATTTGATTGAGTCTCAACTATTAACTCTTTAGGTGAGATTCTTTTTTCTCTTTACGCACACACACATATATAAAGGAACAATACGTTAATACCTTTTGACATGTTTCTCGGTGAAATTCCTCCTTGTTAGGGGCCTTGTGGAAATACAAGTAACCTCCAAATATTTCATCTGAACCTTCTCCAGAAATAACCATTTTCACTCCCAATGACTTGATTTTTCTGGACATCAGAAACATCGGAGTGCTGGCTCTAATGGTGGTGACGTCATACGTTTCTATATGATAAATGACCTCCTCTAGAGCATCTATACCTTCCTGAGATAACAACAGAAAGATAGTTTTTACATACATGGGATGCAAAGCATAAATCCTTCGGTTTATTTCTTTAAAAATTAATTGAACAATAAATGAAAATAAGCAGTACCTGAACAGTGAAGTGAAACTCATGGTGAAGAGTTCCAAGATAATCTGCCACCTCTTTGGCAGCTTTCAAATCTGGGGAATCCTGTATAATAGAAACATGAAAGCATGTATGAAATCAATAGATGCCAAGTTAGGATTATTGTGCACCGCATGATGTAAGATGAAATATTATACACAAGCCAGACATCCATGTCCAGTAGCACCCAATATATGGTTTCTTTAGTGATAACATGTTGGACTTGTATTGATCACCTCCAGGTTAAGCGCTATGAAACCAGAAACCTCCATTTTGGCTCTTGTCTTGCAATGTCAAACACATTAAACTTAAGTGTTTCAACACTAGACAACTCCAATCCATATACAAACAAATACATTTAACTGCTACTCCCTTTGTCTAACAATTTAAGCTTTTTGAGAGCAAGCAAGTTACCTTCAAACCGATGCAAAAGGTGTGTAACTTTGAGCCCCACTGGCGTGCAGTTTGTGAATAAGCCAAATGACGGGAAGCCACAGCGGCAACAAGTGATGAGTCTAGTCCTCCGGACAGTAGTACCCCAAATGGTACATCTGTCATAAGTCTCTTAACTACAGCCTATATGAAATGAAAATTATTAACATAAATAAAGCTATCTCAAAATCATTTGGTTCCAATAATAGTTGTACATACGCAAACAAAAACAAAAATAAAATAAAGCCAGGAAATTAGCAAGAATATAAGTATAGTTCAGAGCATACCTTCTCAAATGCAGCACGTAAAACTAAAGGATCATATGGAGTTGAAGGTATCTGCTCCAAGTACCATGGTGGGTTATACCATCTTCTGAGACCTCCTGTGAAGAAAACAGAGTGAAATGAAGAATATACAAGGAGCATAAAGTCCTTATTCATACCCCAAAACAGAATAGTAAGAGAGTTTGATACAATTAAACTTGTACCAAAAAAATGTCCTCAAACTAAACATACCTTCCTTGCTAGAATATATGTGACCAGGAAGGAAAGATGTGAATCGCTCACAATCATCACTTAGAGCTTTCATCTCTGAAGCAAACCATGTTGATCCTACAAGGATATGTAGACATAATTAATCAAAAAATAATAAGCCTTGCAAATGTAAGAAAGAATTCAAATGAAACCTAAGAGAACCTAACTTGAACCCATTTTACAAACCCATTTTATACCATAAACATAGCCCTATAAGCCAAGAGAACCTAATTTCAGCCAATAAATAATATAAATGAAACCACTTTCACAATATATTAAACTTTTGAAAAATAAAACTAAGGTGTAAATTAGAGTGGCTAAAAATGATTTCCTGTGCAGCCATTCTAGGGATTTAATAGTGAACAGTACCCACAAGTAAAACCATAATAATGGCATACAAATGGTGTGTCAAAAAACAGCTACTTGAAACTCTTAAGAATACATAAATGTCACTGGTTTCTCCAGCTGCTGAAGTCTAAGCCTCTAAGGAGCACTCATTTTATGAGTGGCATGTTTGTTATTTTCTATGGTATACCTTGTACATCTAGTACAGGAGTATCCCTAGTGTGATATCACTGAGAAACATATTATCAAAAATAACAAATAAATTATAATTGTCGGCCTCTTTGACTAACAGAGGCCACTTTCAGTACGTACACCAAGACAATGTTACCTACCGTCAAGTCCCCACCCCATATAAAGTGGTGTAATACCAATAGCATCTCGAGCTGCAATGAAAGTTTGGTCACGGGTGTCAAGAAGAACAAAGGAGAACATGCCATCCAACATGTCCACAAAATTTTCTCCATATTCTTCATACTGGAAAAGGTGAGTATCTATGAGTTAGAAAAGTAAAACGGAACAGTACAAAATTTAGAAAAAATTAATGAAATAATAGAGTCAGTACTTTAGCTACAAAAGAGAAATGAAACGTTACATGGACTGATATAACACATCCAAAATTCGAGCAAAAAATAGAGAACATACAAGTAACAAGGTAAACGCATGTGATGGTCTCAAAATTTTTCCAATACTTACAAGATGGGCAATCACTTCGCAGTCACTACCAGTTCTGAAAGTATGAGACTTCAGCTTCTCTCTCAATTCTTTATGGTTATATATCTCACCATTAACCTAAGAACAAAAAAAGCTTTCTCAACAAAGCAATATTAAAACTCTATATCTATACTATGCACAAATGCATAATCTCCCTTGTGCGCAAAACAGTGGCATGCCAAAATACACCAAGTGAGACATTTTGAGAGGGAAAAAAATGTAGGAACAGCATAAATTAATCCAATTATCATAAAACTCTCATGACTCAACTTACAGTAAATTGTTATAGGATCTTAATATCAAATATACTAATCCAAGTCAGTTCGTATGCAAGAGAGATGCGGAATATGAATCCTATTTAATGTTGTTAACCCATTCCGTCAATGATAGAATAATAATGTCGATCTTCATACGATTGAGAGTCTCTTACTCTAAATGCCAGAATGTAAGTGGGAAATCAGATATTCTAAAAAATAAAAAGAAGTAAACTTTACAGTGACAATGACTGTCTTGTCTTCATTGTACAGTGGCTGATCACCAGAAGCAGGGTCAACAATGGCCAATCTTTGGTGAGCAAGATAACAGTTCTCATGACAATGCAAGCCACTCCAATCAGGACCTCTGTGTTGCAGCCTACACAACAAAAGCAACATAAATTACCATTAACACCAAGATTTATATTCAACCCATCATCATTATTCCGATAGTGAATCTCATTGTGTCACCTCATCACAACACAAACAATCACATATGGGGATCTCATGCCCCATTAATTTCAATCTAATAATGTGGCATCTAGTGTAAGAGAATATATATACTGATATTAAAGTAAGTTAGATACTTAAATTAAAATTACACTTAAAGATACATGAAACCTCCATTAATCCTGCAAGCAGAAGTGAACAGAGAAATGATCTCATAGTTTCAAACACAAACCAAAACATTTGTCGTGCTCAGACCCTTCTTAAGCTTGCTTAATCCTAATTGGATCAAATACGTAAATTTAACATTAGGATCAAATACGTAAATTTAACATTAACATCAAATTAAAACCATGATGCAAAGATTAGAATTTGTAGATAATCCACTATCTTTACACAGGGGCTCTCACATGAAATCATCTCTGAATTGATTCTACAGCCAGAAATGAATAGAGAAATGGTCTCATGTAGCTTTAAACATTTGTGGTGCTAACGTTCCATTTAAGCTCAAATTAACATTAACATTGCACTTGCAACTAAAACACAAGCATTAAAATTTATACATAATCCACAAGGACCACAACCATTACAGCTCAATCTAACAACAAGAATCCATAATCAGTCTATCCAATACTTCAATTTCACACTAACATTGCATTTAAACAATACGAAACCATTCATCAACTGATTCTACAAACAGAACCAAATTCCTACACAATACCATCGTCATTCATCAAATCCAAAGTATTCAGATACAAAAATATGGCATTTAATATGAAAAAAATGACTACAAATGTGAAGAGAAAACCGGGAGTGAAGCACGCACCTTCTAGAGAGTTCGATGATACGAGATCTCTTGGCCTGAGAGTTGTCAGCGCAACCGAGGACGGCGAGTATGCCACACATGGTGGATTCCGGTGATCGTCTGCGCGACGGCGGCGGCGGCGGCGATGACTGTGGAGGCTGCTTGTGAAAACTGTGAAATGGAGTGGTGTGGATTTATATAGTGGGTCGTTAATCACGGCCGTTGATTCTGACCCAGTTTCAAAAGATTCTCCTATTTTTATTTATTTATTTATTTAGTTTTGTAACGGAAAATCATCTTTTTTGGTCGTCTAATTATTTATTTTGTTACATGGCTATCTTTTTTAAGTCCGTGTACTCACATATTACATTTTTAAGCCGTTTTATTATACCAGACTAATTCCCATTCGAGAGCCTTCACTTCTCCATATTGGTGTGTTAAGCGGGGTTCGAACACAAGCGTTAATCTCACTCACGCAATCTATATTGCCAACTGCGTCACTAATTTTTGGGTCTATATTGTTATTTTTTTTCTAATTTTATCCCACTTTATTTGAAGGTAAAATATATATATCAGTTGGTTGATATAAAATTATATCAGTCGTACTTAACTAAGTCAATAATACGGTCACAACTCATTTAAAATCACTTTAAAAACATTTAAATGTAAAGATTCTAAGATTGGGTAGGTGAGTGAGTGAGATTGAGACTGGGTCTAAAATTGATACATCTGTGACCGTACAGTTGTCAATGTTTTGCTAATAGTATATGGCTGCGCTCTAAAGATTCATTAAGTATCTTACTGATTTTCTAATTAATTTAGGAAGGGTTCCATTTTTTTTTTATTTTTAAATGAGGTTCATATTTCAAATTCATATGAATGGTACAAAAGTAATAAAAAAAAGTATAAAAAGAATTTTAGCTCAAAGTAATGAATAATTTTTTTTTCTTCTTATTGTAATCTCACGTGCAGTACTTTTATTGTAACAAACTCAACAAGTTATACCAAGCGATACATTAATATAACGTTTTTAATGGTAAAATATGGTATCCAATTCGAACTACTTGATGCAATGGAGAATTTAAGGGGCGACCGTGGTGTGCCGTTGCTCATGTCAATCTTCCAGAATTCGTATACATACTAATGAAATATGTTATTTTGGTCAGGCGTGTCTTGCTCAAGTGGAAGCAATGCTCAGGACGGTTTAATCTTGAGGTGCTTGATTCAAATTTTGTTTTTACTTGTGTGTCATCTCTTGAACAAATTTCTGGCTCCGTCATTGACGTGTAGTTACCATATTTAGACATGCTCAAGTACTTTTGACCTTCTATATATAGAAAACAAAAAGTAAAAATAAATTTGATTCCCCAATTCCTAAGTCACACAATATGAAATATACCTATTCTTGCAAGAAAATGCAATCCAACCCACTGCTTGGATAATGGAACTCACATAGGTCCACTGAAATCCTCAAGCAATAGCACTAATTCCCAAACTGCCCCTACACCATTAGTATTCAATCTTGACTCCCTATTGGCTCATTAAATCACATTTAAAGCTTCACTACTAAAATTGTTGTATTCAATGCAAGGAAGAAGACAAAAAAAAAAAAAAAAAACTTCAAAGAGATTTTTTTTAGGGTCACTCCCATTATACAACACTTATAACATAAAGCTCAATAGTCCAACGTCTTGTACCTTTCGACCATTGAGGTTTTGATATCATGCGGTTAACTTGGCCTTCTGCATAAATAACTTGGTAAAAGAGCGATCTAAATAGAAATGATTAAACCTCATCAGCAATATTGGGTCAACTCTATAATGAAACGCTAATTTGGGAAAGAATGACGCTAGACAAAGATCTATTACTTTATTGTCTTACCCATTTACTTTTCTAATATTCCCAAAAAGTCTAAAATATTTATTCATAATATTTAATTAATATATGTATTTTTATATTTCGTAATTTCATCACATTTTTCACGTCATAACTTATCAAACAATCAAACTTTTTAAAACTCTTTATCAACTCTCACTGTCTTTAGTTACCCAAATAGTTAAACACTCAATTTTATACTTCTATAGACAATATTTTAACCTCGACAAATATTTTTCAAAAATTGTTACGGTGTTACCAAACAAGCACTAAGTTTACATGTGATTTTGATATTAATTTTCTTGTTCATTTAATGCATAGCTCCATTTATAGAATCAAACTTCAATACGTAAAGGCTAAAATAGTAAAACTAAAAATAAAGGAAACAATGCTTTTACTTTTAGGTTTTGGCATTTTGCTTCTTCACATTGTTTAAAGCAAAACAACCTTTGCATGGAATCGTATATAAATAAAAACTCACCAACTTGTCTCTTATTATTATTAGTTATTACATACAAAAAAACAAACATCAACTTGTGTTTTTGTTTTTGTTTTTGTTTTGTTGTGTCTCGTGAAGCTATATTGTTTTTAGTTCTTTATATTAATTTTATATTATACACAAACATTATTTTTTTTAAATCACACTCTTCACTCCAAAAAATATATCATATGAACTTGAATGTGCAAATTGTTATAATATTGACATTATCCACAAGCTTCTTCAGCTGGAAATGTCATTGTTTACCGGTCAAGATTCCGGCAGTTTTCAATTTTGGAGACTCCAACTCCGACACCGGAGAGCTCGCCGCCGGCCAAGGGTTTAGACTTGGCCTACCTTATGGAGAGACTTACTTCAAAATTCCCACCGGCGGGAGGTTCTCCGATGGGCGTCTTATCGTTGATTTTCTAAGTAAGCATATTGTTTAATTATGTGTGTTAATCTATATGATGATGATGATGATGATTATTATTATTATTATTGTTTTGCGAATAATTGTTTGTTAATTAGTTGGTGATAAGTGTGACTAAAAATTGTGTGTTTCATTAATAAAATGTGTTTAAAATTCTTGTTTGAAGTTCGCGCGGTCAAAGTTAGTATTGATATGACAAATTAATTGTCTCGTCATTGACATTTTAGATTGGGATCCGTTTAAAGAATGGGTTGATAACTATAACAAACTCTAAGTTTTACTAGCAAATTTTTTTAGGAATTATTATTAAAGTTAGCAAGCATAAGTTTGCTCTAACAATATGTCTCATCGTAGATATTTTAACGAAGCATTTGCTTATACCATATGCTTATTTTTATTATTAGTTTTCTTTGATCACTTATTTGTTGCATCGTGGCAAGTGTGATTACGACGTATTAGTTTGATTTAAACCAAAATCAGGTCGACCAAAGTTTTATCGTTCCACCTTTTAGACATCATTTTGAGCAGAAGACTTTCCAATCTCGTGCAAGAGCAAATATCTTTGAGAAGTGTTGTAGGAGGACTTCCTCCTCGAGGTCGCATAGTTTTAAATATACTCTCCAGCGGACTCATCCTAATTGACACCTTATTTAAGGAGAATGTAGTGTTACTAAATGAAGCTCTTGATTTTTGGTATTAACAATTTCTAAGATAATGACTAATTAAACAAATGTTTATATTAATTGTTGTTGATCAAAATTATTTATTTTACATCATCTAAAAATAAGATAAAGAAGCATAGTAGAGAGAAGTCAATCTCTCTTCCTTCCTAAAATAGTGTACTTAAGAAATAATTGTTACTTTTGGGCTTTGGCCCCATTTTTGCTTCTCATTATTTAAATGAAACTTAAAATGCAAACAAAAATCTACCAAACCTATAGTTGTTATCAATATAAAATAATAACAATATTAGTAATAATAATAACAAAATAATGTACCAAACTTTTGAGAAAATCATTTATATAGTTGTTAGTGTTGTTGATGGTTGGAAGTGAAAGAAAGCTACATTCCATTTCATTTGCCAATTTTTTGTTGCAATGGCTCCTAATATTGCCATTGCCAACACCAAGAGCCATTGTTTTCTCCAAATTCTCATCTTCCTATCCATTTTCACAACTCTTTCCACTTCCATACAATTCAATTTCCCTGCAGTTTTCAACTTTGGGGACTCGAATTCCGACACCGGAGAACTCATTTCCGCTGGAATTGAACATCTCGACCCTCCAAACGGTCAGAATTACTTCCGCATTTTTTCTGAACGATACAGCGATGGACGCCTCATCATCGATTTTCTCAGTAAATTTCTACGCATTTTGTTACTTCTTTGATGTGCACGTTTTTCTATGCACGTTCGTTTTTAACCGTTACATTTTCTTCTCTCAAACGAATCAAAATATTAAATATTTTAATTGAAGTTGGTAATTTGGGTTTTAGGTCGGGTTTGGATCGAGTTTTCTAGATTCGGGTTGGAAAGACCTGATAAAAAAGGGATCCGAGTTGCGGGTTTTAGATTTTAGGTGTAAAATGTGTGATTTTATATAGATAATTTATTGTTTTGCAGTGGATGCATTGGACTTGCCATTTCTAAATGCCTATTTGGATTCAATTGGTGCACCAAGTTTCCAAAAGGGTTGCAATTTTGCTGCAGCTGGCTCCACAATTCTTCCTGCAAATCCAACTTCTGTTAGTCCATTTTCATTTGGGGTTCAAGTGGCTCAATTTCTCCGGTTCAAATCGCGGGTTATCGAGTTGCTGGCTAAGGGTTCGGACCTGAATTCGTTCAATTTTGTGATTTGGATTTTGGTAATTTGAGCTTGAAATGTTGCAATTGACAAATATTTTTTTGGTTTTCAGGTAAGAAATTTGCCAAGTATTTGCCTCCACAAGACTATTTTCAGAAGGGGCTTTACATGTTTGACATAGGCCAGAATGATCTAGCTGGTGCATTTTATTCCAAGTCTTTGGACCAGATTGTTGCTTCAATTCCAACCATTTTGTCCGAATTCGAAACCGGAGTCAAGGTTAGACCGGATTTACACTATGTTTTAGTCGGTTCAATCAGACCGACCGTCAAGTTAGAAATGGTCAACTTATTAATAAATTGAACCGGACAATATTAGTTTCTGGTGAACTGTTTCTAACCCATTAGAAGTTTAGAAATAAACGGGGAGGTTTAATTGATCTAATGATCACTTCAGTTAGTTTTATCACCTCGTTTATGAACCAGACCAGTCAAAATGAACTCTCGATAAATTTGATTGAGATCGGCTGGTGAACTGGTTGAGCTACATAACAAAAACTTTTGAAAGTAGTTAAGGCCAGGATCAGACTGGTCAAATTGATTGGCTTCATCAAAATCGATTGATGAACTGGTTTGACCTGATTAGTCAAACTGGTGATACCAAAACCGACATCTCGGTCTGATTTTCAAAATCCTAGTTTTTCTTCCAACTGACTTAACATAGAATCAAACCGGTCCGGTCCGGTTCACATCTCATTGTGTATGTATTGTTTTTTCAGAAATTATATGACCAAGGAGCAAGAAATATGTGGGTCCACAACACAGGGCCTCTTGGTTGCTTGCCACAAAATGTTGCCAAATTTGGAAGTGACCCAACAAAGCTTGATGAGCAAGGGTGTGTGAGCTCTCACAACCAAGCTGCTAAGCTTTTCAATCTGCAGCTACATGCTCTCTGCATAAAGCTCCAAGCCCAATTCACTGATACAAACATCACTTATGTGGATATGTACACCATCAAATCAAATCTCATAGCAAATTATTCAAGATATGGTCAGTGCCTCTCTCTCTCTCTCTCTCATATTTTTTTCTTTTCTTCATCAACAAGTCTTCTTGAGTAGGTGAAATGGCCTTATAATATGGTTGTTTCCTTCATTTTCTTAAAAAGTAGCTTAGAGTTGAATAATGTTGTTTTGTTGAAGTGTCACAAGGACATGATATCATCATCCCAACAAATTCTACCACCTAGTCCACACCTTTTACGGGCTGGGTAAAGGTTAGGCCTTTTCGACCAGAACACGACCTGAATTTCGAATTGTCAGCTCTAGGGTTATCTGGTATTAGGCAATGTCAACTATGATATCAGATATGATAAAAACAATTGAAAGAGAAAAATAAACTGATCTGACAGTAAATGCTAATATGCAGGATTTGAGCAACCAATAATGGCTTGCTGTGGCTATGGAGGAGCTCCACTGAACTATGACACTAGAGTTGGCTGTGGCCAGACCAAAATTCTCAATGGCACCACAGTTACAGCCAAAGCTTGCAATGACAGTACTGAATACATAAATTGGGATGGAATTCACTACACAGAAGCTGCAAATCAATACATTTCGTCGCAGATACTTACCGGGAAATTCTCTGATCCTCCTTTCGCAGACAAAATGCCTTTCCTTCTCAAGCTCAAGTTCTAGAAAACCAAAAATGTGTGTATCC
This sequence comes from Pelargonium cotyledonis, assembly GCA_036897625.1. Taxonomy (NCBI): domain Eukaryota; kingdom Viridiplantae; phylum Streptophyta; class Magnoliopsida; order Geraniales; family Geraniaceae; genus Pelargonium; species Pelargonium cotyledonis. Next base: position 17,706 of record JAYMTA010000586.1, read on the forward strand.
GAATATTCGATATCTACTTGTACTATTATATGTAACATGTAAGCTATTAATAGAAGATATAATTTCATTTCCATTCACATTCTAAGAAGAAAACCAATGATCAAATTTCGAGATACACATACTTTTCATACATGAACTTTCTCCAAATGTATATTCCGTTAAGGTATGCTAATGTGACAGTCCAATCATCAATTTTAGCAAACATGAAGAGTGGCGTGTCAGTATTGTTGATTGTCTTTGACTAAATGATGATCGATATTGACTTACTTGTACCAACAAATATTTTCTTTCTAAAATCACATTTTCAGCATTGACCGGTAAGTTAGTTGGAGCTGAAAACATAATTATAAAAAGAAAATATTCGCTGGTCAAAGCCAGTCAACACCATCAATGTTTGGTCCAAATCCACGTCAGCTAATATTGACATGTCATTCTTCACGATAGCAAAAGTTTCTGATTGGACTGTCACGTAAGCATAAATATTAACAGAAAATTTTAACACCGCTCGTGTTCAGCACCTGTTTGTACTAAGTTTGGCAAAATGGGCCTTTTTTCTACTTTTGGTAAAAGTTCATGAATGAAGAATATGCAGTGTCCTCAAAATTTTAACCAAAATTCTGTTCTTGTTCTCTGATAACACTCATTTATCATTTTTAACATGATCATTTTGTACAATTACGTGTTAACTGAAATACAGAGAAATGACTTGAAAGGTAAATATTTATAAGACTCACTTCCTAGAAACATAAGCATAATATTGTGCCATTGGAACAACAAAGGCAATTACCAGCAAACCTCCAACCACAAGACTGAATTGTCCTCGCTTCTCGTCTGTCTCTTCTCGGGTTTTGAAGTTGGATTCCCGCTTATTGTCCTTGAAATTCGGCCCACCGGGATCTGGCAGCCCATCAATGGCAGCAACTAGCCGTTTTGCGCTGCTGTAAAGGGCTTCATTGTACTTCTCTTCTGTTGCCAACACTGCAAATAGAGGTGCAACAACACGGTCACTATAGTATATGTTTTGTGACTATTTCTCTAGTCTATTCTATGGGTGCTATTATCAAGTAGCTAACTTATGGAAAAAACACAATAACCATAAGTAAATCAAACCTCTAGCAGGTCGATTCCAGGTTAGGAATTTTCAAACCAACCCGAATTGTCAGCTCTAACTTAATGAATGATATGTAGGATACTGAAAAGCAAGTGCAAGCTTACCAGGAAGGTTCTCAGATACAGTGGCATCAAGAACTTTTTCACCTACAGCTTCAATAAATGCAGGGCCGCCAGTAATGGCTCCTTCCTTCTGACTGGTAACAAGTACAACAATGCCCTTGTTATTGCCTTCTTCCACGCTCGGGTACCAACGCTCCAAAACTTGGTCGGCATACTCGAATGCATCAGCTTTGCTCTGAGACAGATTTTATTCACAACTATTTAATCAATCAGGTAAGATCTCCCGGCCCGCACTCAAACTCAGTCTTGATCGATTTCTACTAAAAACATATTAAAGACAAATCCATATATAGATATTAGAGAGAAAGGAGTTCCTTCTTGCATTGTTTGTTTACTGAGAAAGTAATATTTTTCTTGAAAAGTTAGTGATTCCATATATATCTCAAGGATCAACAAAAGCTACAGAAGTCGGTATATAGAAGAAAATCCACATCTCAATCTTCTTACATTGTTTGCTGAGAAAGTAAAGTAACATTTTTCTCAGAAAGTTAATAACTCAGACATTTCATACATACAGCTCAAAGATCAACGCCTCCATTTACATTAGAAAATAAATACCCCTTCCCAGTCCAATGTTATTACATTGTTCGTTTCCTAAGAAAGCAAAGTAGCATATTTTTCTTGGAAAATCACTAATTATGGTTAAAGGGCATCAGACAATTCCAATTTTTAGCTAACTAATAACCTCATTGAGTCATTAACAAACACTTGATCTTGTTTGTTTCCTAAGAAAGTAAAGTAGCATTTTTATATTGAAAATCAGTAATTCCAGTTAAAGGGTATCAGACAATTTCAACATATAGCAAACTAATAGCCTCATCGAGGCATTTTACGGAACACTTGGTCTTGCTTGTTTGCTGAGAAAGTGAAGTAACAATTTTCTCAGAGAGTTAGTCCCATTCCCTATCAAATCTTATTACTTTGCTTATTTCCCAATAAACTAAAGCAACAATTTTTCTAGGAAAATCAGTAATTCCAGCTAAAGGGTTTCAGAAAATTAACAAGTTCATTGAGGCATTTTAGCAGACACTCGGTGGGTGTTCAGAGAAGCACTTACAGTAAGCTTACGAACAGTCACGAAATTGATATGAATCTTCTTCCTGGCTTCCAAATCCGACAACAATCGCTTCAAATCCGATCTCGTGATCCTACTAAGCACGCCCGCATCGTCAACCACGTACGATTCCTTGGGCGGACCGTCATTGAGAATATCAAATTCAGAAGCTATCGCAGCATTTCCAAGCACAGGCGTGAAGGTGAGAGCCAGAGAGAGAGCTAGAGCCGCGAGTCCTTGCTGGGCCTGAGCGAACCAGCTTGGGGATGTTGCAGAAGCAGCAGGGAGAGACGATTTGAGGGTTTGAGGAAGTGGGTTTGATCTGAGAGTGCAAGAAATTGATCTGGCGAGCTGGTGGTGGTGGTGGGTGGGTTTTGAAGATGAAGGTTTGTGGGAGAAGAGAGGAGAGAGAGAGTGAGGAGAGAGAATGGTTTCCATTGGAGATAGAGACAAATCAGAAATGGTGGGATTGGAAGTTGAAGAAGAAGAAGAAGATGAAGTTTATGGCTGTGATCTGTTGTTTGCAAATGGGATTGGTTGGCTGATATTTTTGAATATGGATAATGTAACGTCTTTTAGCCATGGAAAAAAAAAAGCCATGGCCACAATTAGGGGCATTTCTGTCTTTTCACCCCTTGCAAAAACCATTTTGAACCCTATAAAAAAATTCGAGTCGAATCAGGCTTAAAATTGTTGGAGCAAAATTCGAGCTCACGGATTTCGAATCAAAAGAGTTATTTTCATTTTAATAGAGGTGACAATTTGAGTTTCGGGTTAAAAATGTCCAACCTTAATCTGACCTAAGATGAGTGAGGGTTTAATCGAGTTTTAAATGGAGAAATATACAGGTTTCATGTGGTTTGACCGACCCGACCCATTGTTTCTTAATGTGGGTGAAAAATGAAATTGACCTGCAACGATGTGTTCTTTCCCGTGCATAGCCATGACGAATTTGTCATGGCAAGTCATTGCCTGTATCGTCAAAGTTTTTCCAATAAAAGTTCAATTATGTTGAACAAAATTGCATAGCTCGGAACCATATTGAAACCATATGAGCAGTTTAAACTTTAAAATCGAATAAAAACTTAAATGGGGTAACAAATCGGAACAAAATGAATAGTTTAAGAACCGAAGGGTAACATCCTGTAACATAGCTGAAAGAATATAGGTACACAAGCATTCTAGTGTTCCCTCTCTAGCAAAATTCAAATACATGCTATAGCATATCAAAGCTCAAGCAATAGCTATAGCATACACTTTACATTTTATACATACCTAAATCACAATTCTAATCATCATCATCAACAACAACATTAATCAATAATCAAGATGAGACGATCGATTAATTGACCTTAAATTCGAGGTCAAGTTTCATCAGCTGCACCAGTTGGAGAACCAGGAATGTATGGAACAAAGCCTCTTCCTCCAAACATAGGTCTCATGCACTTGTCATCAAATTTTCTCCACCAGTAGTGGACTGTTGTAGTTGGGTGGCTCATCAGCAACCTCAAGCTACTTCTCTTAGGTTCTGGTTGATTGTTGTTGTTTTGGTCACTTGGTCCACCATGTTCAAAGAACAGCAACCTTAGATCATCCAAACTTTGCATATCAGTTGCATCTGATGTTTGCTTTGGATGTCTCAAGAGCACTGTGTCTATCAGAAGCTTGGTTACAGAGCCAAACACCTGTTCAATGAGTTTCATCGGAGTCTTTGTCAAGAAAATGCAGAAAGAGAAACAAATGGTACTGAGATGGAAGCCTAATATGGTTGGCAATTTGGACCAGAACCAACGGGCACCCGAAACCCGACTCACATTTTTGTGGGTTAATTTGGATCGTATAGTATTATGGAGTCAATGATTTTTAGGCCTGGTTGGGTCTACCACAAAAGATGTGCTAATTGGGTCGAGCAACCCACACATTTTCCATATCACTTTGTGCATCGGGCAAGGGTTAGGTCTTTTCAACTTGATTCAAACTGGACCCAAAATCTGAATTGTCAGCACTAACACGTGCTACATAACATTGGTAACCCACCAAAAATAACTCCTAGACTAATTCATTTCTAGAATGAATATCTTGGTGATTCTCCCTAAAAAATTGAGGGATTAGAAGTAACTTACCACTGTACTAAACAAAACAACAATTATGGTACTTGTGATCAACAATGCACTATCTGACTCTGAGGATTTTGAGAACTGCAATATCGTTGACAGTAAATGTAATGAGCAATTTGAAGAACAGAACATCATTTGCAACCAAATATTTGAAGAAAAGAAAATGAAAATCACAAGTTACCTCATTATAGGACAAAGCAATAGTAACTGCACCTCTCATTAGGCCTGCCCACCATATTATAAACTGAGAATTCAAATATATAGTCAGAGAGCTTACACTATAGCTTCAAGAAAACAGAACATTGTGCATAAATATATTGGATGCAAATTATAGCACCTGCTGCCGGAATTTAATCTTCTCAGACTCTCTTTTCTTCGTGAAGTTTGCAATGTTCGCAAGAGGAAACACAAAGGCTGCTCTTCCGACTAAAACTAATGCGAACAACGTTGAGCTCACAGCAACTGAAGTCGCTGGACTGGATTGAGGTGCATGAACAAGACAGATTGTTATGATCTCATTTGTTGAACGCTAATGAAACAATTATGGATTCTTTGGTTTCATTCTTAATCGTAGCGATTTTGTCAGTACTGAAACATATAAGTCATTCCACTATATGTAGATCAACCAAAACATATAACAATCACAACAAGGTCTAGGAGTGAAACTGAAAGTAGTAGCATTACCTTGCATTACTGCTTTTCCATTTGTCGATGTCCAATGCATCCATTCCAACGTAAAGGAATATAAATGTTTCTGTGATAAATGATATTGTAGCAAATGTATGCCTGAAACCATCAAGCATCAATACTATGACTAAGAATATTTAACTAGAATAAAGCTGTGATTGAACTCTAATAGAGTAAGTAATAAGGGTTTTCATATTCCATTCTGGACCAGACCGGTCTGGACTGGTCCGGGTTCGGTTGGTTTCCCGGTCCGGACTGTAATTTGAACACCCCTAAATCAACCTATATTTAATACTCTATGAACACTTGCCCACTTTTCCTATTAGACATGTTTGTTATAGGTCTACATTTTCTTTTCTTTTTCCCTTATAACTTCTTATGCATGATTATTATAACTCATAAACTTTCTATGTGATTTCAAAGGGTCATGAAATCCACATTTTACATTTAGGTTATTTCGGGTTTTCGTTGCCATAAAAACTTATCCATATTTTCATCATGACAATATGAAGAAGAGACAAGCTGCTAAGCAAGTTTATTAAGGTGTAGGGATAGCTCAACATTTTCTTGGTAATATCATGCAGTGTTTATGGTTTAAACATTAACAACAAATTACTACTACACAATCTATACATTTACACTAGATAGAAGGTGGCTGCCAAGGTCTACGTTTATAGTAATTTTTTTCTGCATAATTTTGTAACTTTTGACCAATGCATCCCAAATTAAAATTAGTAATGGATTATATATACTTACTTGGTTGTTATCCGTGAGCTTTCCGTAACATTGTGCCATGTGTAGTGTGACATGACAATGCCACAGAAGAAAACTGTCAAAATCCCACTAAGAGACAGGAGCTGGAAAAAAGAGAGCGAAATTTATCAGTTTCTGCCCATCAGGCACTACGCTATTTATGCAATCTCTAAGTTTTTGTTCTTCTTAGCGCGCTACTCCTAGATTTAGCACATACTTTCCAGTAGTTGAAGTCAAGATGTTTAAAGTTTAAACCAGAGCACCTACAAAAATTTATGCAATATAACTGAAACTATAGTACTGTAAATGTTATTGGTCATTACAAAAACATGCACATTAGTTCTTTGGGATTCAAACCAATTAATCGAAACTTGAAAGCAAAAAAAGATGTGTGTCGTACCTCTGCCAACATGTATGACAAATAAGCCATAATCATCATGATTGCAATTTCTCGATCTGTGGAGTGCCTGTTGGTGAGAAAACGATAACAAGATCAGTGAAATCACAGATACAAACACATAGAACTATAATCAATAACAAATTATACAGATTAAGCACTACACATCTTTTTCCCGCTCCAACAACTTCAGATAAAAACAATGATCACTGAAACGTATTTTTTGAGGAAGAAAACAAATTATATATTGCTATGGTATGGTCTGGAAAATTTGAAGTAGCAAATGCTGGAGCATAGACAAATGAATGTAACAGAGAGGAAAGGAGATTCTCGAAGCAAAGATCACTGTCACAGTTCACTATACCTTCCGAAATAAAGTGTTTTTATGATAAAAGCACTTAGAAGACCCACCTGAAACATATGCAAACACACATCATTAGTAGAACACATTTGTTTTGAGATAAATCGCACATACAAGATAAAATGTGTCACAATTTTTGTGGAAAAAACCGTCAAGTGAATTATGTATATGAATGAACTCCAAATGATTTTTGTTTCCCGAAAACAGAACTTACAGCTAAACCAAGAGCGGTACTGGTGAATAAGAGGTAAAGGAAGGTTCCCAACAATTTCAATGCTGTCAAAGCATCGATGTTGTTGAAATCAAGTGATTGGACTGAATTGAAAAGTACAATAGAGGTAGCATCGTTGACTACTCCTTCTCCAAATACTACACTGTAAAGGAACGGTGTTTCATCTTGACTGAGAACCTTGAACATGAGAGAAAGAGCACATATTAATGGCACATTTCGAGTTTTCACATAAAAGTTGTTTCGAGAAAAGGATAATAAGGGCAGCCTAGTGACAAGGCTACCGCCATTGTGGCGTCTAGGGAGGGTTATTTGTGTCCACGACCTTCCCTTTGCGTTTGCAGAGAGACTGTTTCCCAGACTCAAACCCGTGGCCTCAGGGCAGCAACCTTCCTGTTGCACCAAGGCTCACCCAAAAAGATGACTAAATCTATGTACCTGTAGTGTACAGACTGAATCAGTTGCCGAAAGTATGGCACCAACAGCTGCGAGTGTAGATAATTAAAATGATCAGCATATAATGATAGAGAGGTTGGCAAGAATGGAAAATCAATTCAACATAGCGAATTATACATAAATACTCTTGAATGTCCAGATTTTTCACACCAATCTTCTTGAAAAGAAAAAAAGCACCTACAGAGTTTTGACAAATAATAATGAAGTCAGGCTCTTGTTTGTTAATATGTTAAGGGATATAAAACCTGAAAATGAAAGTCATCAAAACAACATAGAAAACTCATTGAACAAGTTGTGAATCATATGTTTTTGTTTCAGATCAGGAAAATTCAGTTTAGAGTTCAAGAACCACTGATGCAGGAGATGGGGCAACACCGGGATTGACAGTGATGTCTAGGCCGTATTTTCAGGCTCTTAGCTCATTTGAATGGGCGTTTGGGTCATTTACATTTTCAGCAATTTTCAGATATTTTGAATTTGGGATTACTTTCAGCTATTGTTTGGACTTTGAATTATAACTAACTATTGTGCAATGACTTGTGTTTTCTAAATTTCATACGAGAACTAGGGTATCTCTAGCTTTCTTGTGTTTTGGCCGTCATTTTCAATAAAAGGTGCATCAAACAGGCAATGGTGGAAAAGATAAGAGCCCATAGATCTTACACAGTGATATGAGGCAAAATGAAATCACAGTGCCAAATACTCCAAACAACAAAATTGTAGTGAAGTTCTTGAAAAACTGTTTCTTCTTGACCTGGAAACTGAAACAAAATCCAAAAGTTAAGATATAAATCTCAAGTCTGATTGTTTCTTCATATTCGAATAAAAAAGACTGTCTACAAGATCCAACAGATTGTTAGTGTAACTGTGTGGCAACAAGAAGGAAGTTGAGATCTTCATTAATCATTACCATAGAACAACAAAATAAAAAAAAACAAATCATTTACCAAAGAAAGTTGGGGTCAGCTACATGAATCCTAACGCAAAACTCCTCGTGATCTCTTCCTTGTTTCTTCTTTCACCACGTCGTCTTATCCAACACTATCTCCACTGTGAAGTCATGCCTATCAAATCTTCACTCGTAATCTTATCCCATCTTACCATAGCACATAGGCCCAACCCCTAACCCGTCAAATGGGACTAACCTCCCTACACTCCTCATGTCCAAATTGAAACTTTATGCACATTTACAAAGTTCCGTGTACCAAATTGTGTATCAGTCTAAAGTTCGTGAACCATCTTTAATCGAAACTAACTCAATTCTTGCTCGGGTAGCTTCAATCTCGATCTTACACTTCCTAATTTTACCATAAATTCACTAACCCCACACAATCTCAAGTGACCAAGAATTGGAAATTGCAATCACAATTATAAACAAAACTTGAGAAACGCATCAACCCACAATCCAAAACCAAAACATTTCAAACAAAATTCCCAAAACAGTAAAAACATAAACAACACAAACATACCCAGCACAGAATATAATCGGAGGAAGC